>VFFE01008976.1:1060347-1104245 GCA_008921705.1 Burhinus oedicnemus
CTGTATTACTTTCTCTGCTGCATGAGCCACCTGTTTATACAAAGAAAACATTTTGTTCAATATCATGCAGCTGTGAGGTCTGCAGTGCTATCAATTTCCTAACCATAACTCACCAGTTTTGTACATCTTATTGATATTACATTTTCTTAAGTGTATTATTACCTCATATTTATCTAAATGAATTCCTTTGCTCTGAGGGAACCTCTTATGACAGGGTATAATCAATCAATCATGCTTCATTTGTAGTAATTCAGCATGACAAGTCATCCTTCTGCATATAAGTGACCAGATTCATTCTGAATATTTGCATGTGTGGTATTGCTGCATCTTTGCAGCTCATTAGTGACAAGTTCATCATTGCTATTTTTGGCTCACAGTGACAGTAAAAATAAAATTTAGCTATCTCCATCCAAAGAAGGAGATAGAATGAAGGAATAAAGAAATATGTCAGGTATTAAACACAACTTGCCTCTAAATATGGCCTTGATGGGAGAAGTCTTGCCCATGCAAACTGCAAAATAACAATCTTGCTTTAGCAACGAGGAATGTGCCTGTATAAGATAAAACTGAAGAATCTTCCCTTCAAGTCCAACTCACTGTGTTTTAAGTAAAGAGTGAACCTAGATTTAGACTCACTAGGACATATTCTGAGGTGAATCCCATCCTAGATGACTAATTCCAAATGATTTAACATCTGCAAACTCAGGTCTTCCAGTGGTGAATGAAAATATGAGGAACTAACTTCAAAAATATTAATGGAGACAAGGAGGTGTTAGATAAGGTTTGATGATTCTTTGCTCTGTATCTTCTGTACTTTGAAAGATTGTGGCTGTATATTCAGATTAATTCTAGGGTTCCTGACAGATATTGTTCCCAAATGTAACTGTTAGAAATAATCTTCCCGAGTATTGTGTTTAGGAGATTTATACAACATAGTATTCAGAAGATTGGTGCTACGTAGTATTTTCACGTTCAGACAAATCCTTTCAAGACCTTTTATAAGTTCTTATAGAGAAATATATCACCAGATTTCTTAAATGTTAAATATTAATTTTGCTACAACTTTTTTTACTTATTTGCTAACTGGAAGAATAACATTTGAGTTTGTGGAACAGCCGTGGAACACTGATGATATATTTTTCTTCAAGTTTTACTCTTCAAAGTTTTTCTAGATTATATCACCTTCCTGGATTGATTGATACACACACAATACACACATAAAATTATTGTACAATCACACTACAAACTAGTATCATCACCATACCTCAAAAGAGAATATGGATTAATGTCATGTTGATAATTTTATATTGAAAATGTAAAAAAAAAAAGGCAAAAAGCTCCAACTATTTTCTGACCTTATGAGATTTATTGTATAATGTTGATATAATGCTAGAAAATGGATGACTGAACTCCAGTGTACAGAACTTTGTTCAGAACAAATGGTGTCTAACCAAAATATTTTATTTCCTTAATTGTAAAAATGTAAATGCACTGATATACTGAAACACAGGTCTAAACGGATTAGCCGAGGAATAAAAAATAGACTGCTCTAAATGCAGAAATTAGTAATTTGGTCTCTCTCAAAAAACTTCTTAGACTTACACAGATGGCTATTTCATCTACGCCTTGTGATAAGTGGGTGTGAAAGTTCTAATGGAACTAAACCTTACTGCTGATTAACAAAAAGCATCTGTGCTTGTGACATAAGTACAATAATATAGTGCTAAAACAATAACTGTAGAGAAATATGTCTGATCCTTCTTAGAGCTCATTAATGGAGAATAGCTCTTTAATAGGGTGTGTAAATTACTACTTTGGAAAATGACAATGACAAAGCAAAGCTTACTTTTTTCAACATAGTTAACATTCCAGAGAACTTCTGTGTAATTCTGGAGCTCTGCAGATAATGTTAGATGGCATCCAACCTTCCATCTATAAAACTGAATGTAGGGATCCTACTCTTCTATTCTGTGAGCATATGTCATTAATTTCAGAATTAGCTAATAAGACTGTTTAAGGCATAACCCCGATACCTTAGCTTAACTCCAGTAATATAAAATCATAGAATGGTTAGAGTTGGAAGGGACCTTAAAGATCATCTAGTTCCAACTCCTCTGCCACAGGCACAGACACCTCCTACTAGACCAGGTTTTTCAAAGCCACATCCAACCTGGTCTTGAACACTTCCAGGGATGGGGCCTCCACAACTTCCCTTCGGCAACCTGTTCCAGTACATCACCACCCTTATAATGAAAAATTTCTTCCTGATATCCAACCTGAATCTACCTTCTTCCAGTTTGAAGCCATTAACCCACTGTCAATCTTTGGCAGGTTAACTGAGGCAAATGTAGTAAAAGCTGTTATTTTAGCCTGAAAAGAATTGAAGAGATCTTGATTAACTTTTTTGCTCAGATATTCTACAGGCTAATAATACATATAATAATAGTTGTCATAATATAAAGTAATCACAGTCATCCAGTTGTGTGTTCAAACTTAGACCATATATCAAGTTTAGAACAGATAAATTCAAACTATAAAAGATGTATTTTCAAGTGCTAGCTTAATTAGGTATTGAAACAAATAACCAAGAGATGTCTTGAAGATTTTAGATTAGACCTAACTGCATTCTGAAAGCATTTGTTTTGGACCAATTGAAAATTAGAGATCAGGGCTGAAATTATCTGGAGTGCAATATGAAGAAGTAAAAACTAGATTCTTTTTATAGTAAAACACTCAATCATCTATTATTTTATTCCAATATTTCCTGATTTTTTTCTTTTTTTATTTAACATAAGTTTTATAGAGTGTTTTTACTTCTTATTCTTACATACTTTTGCAAGTTCTTGTATGCAAAAGTACACAGAACCTAAACTCAATAGTGTAGTCCTCTGATCTGAAGACAAACTGGATGACAAACTGGAAATTCTGAGGCAGATTTTGATCAGCTAACTAATCCTAAAAAACTTAAAAAAAGAATCAGAATGTGATTTATTATAAACAATAGTGTCACATACACTATTCATTTTAAGACTTACTGTAATATGGTCTGCTGCATGTGTTGTCCTAAGATTTTCCATGCTGGCTTTAATATTTATTGTACAGTCTATTCTTAGCATGCATCAGAAGTAAGAAGACCTTGTTGCAACTTTTAGGGAGAACGCACCATGTTCACTTTCTGGCATATGCAAAAAAAATATTTCACACTTCTTTCCAGTTGATAGAACGAGGCTTTTCATTGACTCTTGTGTACTGAAACAAGAAGGAGGTGAGGACTTGTCTCTGATCCAGCAGGAAAAATATAAGATGAAGCAGTGAGTAAGCAAGTACGAAGGGGAAAAGGTAAAGGAATCTGAAGTGATTGAGGAAATATATTTGAAACAGAAGAATGAAGTTCCAGTTCTCCTTTTGGTTTCAGATAAACAATATTGTCCCATAGTTCCTCATCTCACTCCTTTTCAGTGTATTTTGTTTACTGAAGAACTGTAGGAGGAACCACCATTGGAATTTTCACCTGAGATGTAGAAATAGACATCTGCTTAGACATTAGACATTTGCTTAGATAATCAAATAATCCCTGGCTGTGTTTACAGGGAATGTCTACAGAGTTTTAGGGTCAATGACTGGATCATATGTCACGCTTTTTACCATTCCTTCTTACTTAAAAGTAAGCCTGTAATCCTTTTAAAAATCATGCACTGAAAGTAGCAAGTTTTCTTTCTGGTCAAAGCAACCCCAAGCATAGCAGAATGTATCATTAGTACTGGGCAATAGGTGTCTGAACTGAGAATACCTAAGATGTGAAATGGATAGAGAGCTTTGTGCTATGTTTGAATCCATCTAGATCCATAGATTAAAATGTGTGAAGTGCCAGATGCCATAAATTCAGAAGCCTATGTAATTCATCATGGGTTTCAACAATGCTTATATATCTAAAGGGCAGGTGTCAAGAGGGTGGGGCTAGATTCTTTTCAGTGGTGCCCAGCAACAGGACAAGAGGCAACGGGCACAAACTGGAACACAGGAAATTCCATCTGAACATAAGGAAAAACTTCTCTACTTTGAGGGTGACAGAGCACTGGAATAGGCTGCCCAGAGAGGCTGTGGAGTCTCCTTCTCTGGAGATTTTCAAAACCCACCTGGACACAATTCTGTCCTGGGTGAATCTGCTTTGACAGGGGGTTTGAATTAGATGATCTCCAAAAGTCCCTTCCAACCTCTACGATTCTGTGATTGTGTTCCTTTTGCAACTGTCCAAGACTGGTGTTGAAGTGCTCCAATTAGGAAGTTTTCTTTGCTGTATAGCTAAACAGAGATGAAAGAAGACTCTTTAAATATATATATATATATATCATGGGCAAACTGTTAGTCTTCTGCCAAGGGATAGCCAATCTTGAGAATGAAATTAGCAGTTTACCTTATGTTCCTAAGGTGTTAGTTTTACACCACCTACTTTTCTTCTCACAGAGACACATTGCACGCAGAAAATTCATCTGTTTTAGGATTCTCAGCCCAAACACATAAAATTTACTTATCTCAACCAAAATGATTGGTGAATGAAACCAAGCTAGAAAGGACATATTTTAGTTGTTTGCAAGAGCTCTCCCTAAAATGAAGTGCATCATTGAACCAGAAAGAGTGTAGGTTTTCCTGTGGCTGAAGAGAGAGCCTGTTGTTTGTTCAGACAAAGGACTTCATAAAATTAGGTGTTACAGCACCATCTGGTGACTCCTATTAAATATCTTATTCATTAGTGCAACATCAGTTTAGTGGTAGTATTTTTCTTTAATTGTAATAAAGAGAATATTGTCTTGTTAGTATTAAGTAATAATATTAGAAACTGATGATTCTATTCTGATACTGAAACATATCCACTATTGTAATAGCTGATTATCCTTGCACCTATCATAATCCTAATGGGTTAGCTCTTTGGGGCAGAGACTGATTATTGGTCTATAAAAATGGACAGCAAGCTCTAAACTGAAGTTCTAAAAAAAAATAATGTGAATGTGCCCAAAGTTTACTTTGGAATGACAGGTTGGTGCTATGAATTTATAAAGACAAGTTCGGTATGTGTCATTCTAGTATCTAGAAAAAATGCACCTAAATGTGCGTTGTTACAAATGTGCAATGTTACAAATCCTTTCTTAACTGTATTCTTCATATATTTTTAGCACATATGTCACTAGTATCAAGAAGTAGTGAAGGCAATATGGACTTAGATCACCTGTACCATCAGCAACCATATTTAGTCAAACCTTAGAAAAAATTTGGTTAGAAGGAACCTTTTGTTCAGACCACACTTCCCCACTAAAAGAAAGCCCCTAGTTTGGCTCCCATGTCTATGGAAAAAAATGGAGTCAACTGATCCTGTCCACAGGAAGGTGAGTTAATATAAATATGTACATTTTACTTCTTCTGCACTGAAATATCCTGGGGTATAATGTACCAAAAATCAAATAATCATACGTGGAAACATAAAGTGCCCAAGCAGTAACGTTAGAATGAAATATTTGATGTTTTTATGTAGTTTCGCTTTCTGAGAGCATAATACAGACCAAAAGTTCTGAGAATTGTCAGTGCTTCCTAATTACATTTCTAATGGTAAATTACTCTATGAAAGCTAATATATGTAAGAAAAACATATTTAAACCTTTTATGTTTTCATCAGAAAGTCTTCAGTACTTTTTATCGGGATATTAATGTCAGTAGTGAAAAAAAGAATCCTGGGTAAGTTTCCTGAAGATTTTGCAGATGCAGAACAGTATTTGCAGAGTGGGAGATAAGGAAGGAGGGTTCCTGGAACAGCAATAACCTCTCTCCAATTAAAGTAACTGTGACATTTCAGACCTGAAAAGAACTAATTTTAGAGGAATGCCAATTTGTTAAGCCTGATACATTTTGTTGCTGTAAGCAAGGCAAGGATATTTAGTTTGTCAGGAAATTTATATACTGCAAGGTTTTAGTGACGCTAAAATGACTAAGGGAATGTGGAACATCTGACATTCAGGGAGAAGCAGAGAGAGTTGGGGCTCTCCATCCTGGAGAAAAGAGAGCTCAAGGGGATCTTATCCATGTGCATAAATAACTAATAGGGGAATGTAAGGAAGATGGAGATACTCTTCTCAGTAGTGCCCAGAGACAGGACAAGAGGCAAGAGACACAAACTGAAATACAAGAAATTCTGTTTAATCATAAGGAAAACTTCTAGAGTCATGTGGTCAAACACTGGAATAGACTTCACAGCAAGACTGGAGTTTATACCCCTGCAGACATTCAAAACTCAACTGGACATGGCCTTGAGCAACCTGCTGTAGGTGACCCTGCCATGAGAAAGGCAGGTGGATTAGACAGTCTCCAGAAGTACAAAGTGAAATATTGTGAAGACCTTGGAATTTCATGCTATTTCCTAAAACTCAGAAAAAAAGCAACATTGTATAACTCCAAGTATGTGCTAATGTTTTCATTAGATAGCACTTCTTTAACCCTTCTTTACCGTCTCAGATTCCAGGCTTCCCCTAAACATATTATCTCTTTGATGTTTTAGTCAGCAAATATAGCTAGAAGATGCTCCTTAGATACTCCTTTATAAATCTGATTTCTTTTTCTTGAGGAAGTTGTTCATCCACTTCAGTTCAGAGATAACTACTTTGTTTTTGTTTCTTCTGCTTTGAACAAGCTCCAGGTATCTTTTTGCATGTTTGATTAAAACAAGTTCCTACACCTTCTTTATATCCAAAGTCATATGCTCTTCAGTCCTGCTGATTTTAAATCATCAGCTGAATCCACATCTGAGATAGACTTTTAAGGTAAGTAAGTATGCCAAGAAAGCAGAATGACTTCTGTATGGAATGTTATCAGCTTATGACAGCATTTCAGGGTTGCCTGTTAGAAAGGACCAGACAGTGAAAAAAAGACATCTCTTGTAGTCTTATTTTTGTGGTTTTTTGTTCTGAAAAGATTGTAAATTTGGGAGTGTTAAAGATCCTTTAAATAGACAGGGGAATACTACTTAATTCCTTTGTTCATCCATATAAATAATCAGAGAATCACTTTGTCTGGAAGGAGTCTCAGCTGGTCATTTTTCTACCTCCTGTGTAGAGGAGGGTCAAGGCTGAATTCAGACTAGGCTTTTCAGGGCTCTTATACTGTCAGGCCTTGAAAACCTCCGAGGACAGAGAATTCATAACCTTTCTAGGCAACTTGTTTGTATATTTAATTATCCTCATAGTGATCTTTTTCCCATATACCTGTTCAGAACCTCACCTGTCTGAATTTACGACCTTTTTTTCCTCTTTGTCCTGCTGTGCACCTCAGTAAAGACTCTGGCTTCATGCTCTCGGTAACCTACTCTCAAGTATTGTAAGGCTGCTATTAGGTCCCCTCAAGCCACCTCTTGTCTAGGCTGAATGATCCTGACTCCCTCAGTTGATCCTCACAGTGCATGCATTCCTAGTAATCCGGATATGTTTCAAATCTGTTTTCATGCTTTAAATGATCTCCATGGCAAGAAATAGCAATTGTAATATTAGCCTTTGATAATAGTTTTTTTAAATGTTCTAATGCTGTATTGAGGGTTTTGAGGAAAGAAATCATGCGTTTTAATAGCACTGTGGTAGTACTATCTATTTTCTGTTTGTTTACCATCTACTACTGTACCCACTAGTACTTTATGCTTTCTTCAGAACCTGTGAGGAAAGAAATCTCGCTGCTTGCCTTTCCATGGCCACTGCACATTCAGGTAGATGGGACTCTCTGAAGAGTTGAGGAGATGAATATTTGCAGGCAGCTTGCTGTGCTCAGTGTGTGAGAAAATGCTGAAGGAGTTGGAGGAATAAAAGCTGAGTGACACAGCAAAAAAAACGATTGCAGAAGTTTAACCTGGAAAGTTATTGAGAAGACCAGACAGCAGATGCATGGCCAAGCCTCAAGTGCAGTGGAAATAGTCTACCAATTCTGAATGGCTTCCTGGGTTGCTGCAAACTCTTCAGAGTGCCTTTCAATCTCTAAAATAGGCTAATAGTAACTTAACGTAAATAATCCTCAAAGTTACTTTGGGTATGATGAACATTTTCTTTTTGACTTGTTTCATTTACAACATCTAACAGGTCTGAATTTTCTCTGTCTACAAAGTTTACCAAGTATTGTTTATTATTTTGCGTTTTCTTAAACCCTAGATTTAGAAATTGAAAGTTCTGGGTTTTTTTCACGTACTCACTAGAAGGAAAAGAATGAGTGGATTCACTTCAAGACTCCCATTGACTCACATATATGCTAGTAAATACAATGACAAGGACTTGTTCATTTGCTCTCAAGGCAAGTGGTGTGGCACAGCTTCTGTTCACATGACTAAAACTCTCTGTTCCCTCCAAAAAGAGTAATTTATTCCTAAAGTCCCCTGAAATAATCCCTGAGCCACGCTATCCCTCAGATAGTGAATAGGAATAGGCAGGGGAAATCTGACTTGCACTTACTGCAGCCGTTCTAGGGAGCATACCAAATGTGAACCAAAATAGCTAATTGCATACCTCAGGCTGTGCTTATCCCCCGCTGCATTTTGTCTGTTACTATAGATATTGCCCTCAGGTTCAGTTATGACTTTGGTTTTCACTTTGAGAGCATTTAGTAATTTCTTTAGAGTCATACGAAGAAATGTTTTCTAGTCATACAGGTTCACAGCTATGAATATCTGAAATTTACTCCAGTTCCAATTTAGTTTTATTTTGGTGCACTGTGCACTGACAGAGGGAGGACGCTACGCAGAGATACTAACATAAAATACTCAGTTAAAGATGCAGTCTGCACATATAAGCAGATTGAATGAATCTTGAACATCTTTCTTCGGTTCTAAATGCCATTTCAATTTTTTTTTTATTATATGGTTATAATAAACAATATGTATTTCAAATAAACTAATATACATGTACTAATTTCTACACTTGGATGTCACTGCTTGAAAAATATCATATGAATATACCACTATTAATTATATGGATGTGTTTCATGACCTTTGCAATTCTAGTTCCAGATGCTTAGAAAAATATACCTGATATTCAAACATAACGTGTGATTTATTTATGAGTGACATAAACTCTGCATTTGTGAGAATGCACATACTTATCTGGGCATCAGCACAAAAGTAAAATTTTTACTAGACTATCCAGTGCAACTTCTCAAAGGAAATACTGTTTATCATCAGTATGAAATGCCTTGCAGATTAAGAAGGAATGAAAATACTAATATTGCATGTTACCTCCATTTACATATTTTTAAGGGCATAAATTATTTCCTTTTCCTAATACTCCCAAGACTAAGACATTGCCAAGGCTTGTATGGAGTTAGTTACATGTTTTTAATATCCACTTTGTTCGATTTTCTTATTTAGGTACTGCTCAGTAGAATGTCTTTTCATTAGCTTGGTGAGTAATATAGGTATCTTGCCTTTCCCACAGGGTGGGTACTCTTGCCTAATTTGGTAAACAACCTGTTCAGAAACCTTGAGTGTTTGCCTTATTAATAGGCCCCAGGCAATAGAAGGCTTTGCTATGAATTGTAACCACATCGGATGGATTCAGTAAAAAATTCTCAGTGAAAAAATATTTTTTGAAATAAGGTCGACTCTCTAAACATATGCCACATACAAAATTATTGCAATTCCAAAAATTACAGGCAAAATGGCTTATAGTTTCCTTGCTTTTGCCTATTGTTGTTTTCATTTTTATTGGTAGATTTAAAGTTAGATTTCCAGACTCAGCTTCTGAATTTTCAACAGATTCAGTGTTTAAAACCAAACATAAGTCATACCTTTCTCAAACCATCTCAACATTTAATCCAAACCCACTTCAAAGCTCATACATGTCTTTTAAAATTATGGATTATGATTACAGATTAAAATTATTGATTTATCAATATTGTTAAAACATTACCTGCAATAAGAACTGCAATATTAACAAAAACGATAACTTTTACTCAGGTACCAGTGTGGGGCAGGTCTCAGTAGATATGTTTTTTCTCTGCAAATTAACATTTTACTTTGCTTCATATGTATTTAAATCTATATATCTTTAAAACATCAGTTAATTACATTGATGTCTTACAATTTAAAGATTTATGTGTCTTATAGCTAAAAGATTTACAAAGTCAATGTGCCTTTCAAAACAGTCAACTCTCTTACTTTTTTTTTTTAAATCCTTAATGAGGCCTGAAAGCCTTATAGTTGATTGAAGTTTGTTTACTCAAGAAGTAACAGCTACTAGAGTTTAGCTACTGAAAGTGATATAATTAACAGCTTCTGTTAACTTTAAGGGATTCTAGATATGTCAACATCACAAGTGATATTAAATATGTTGCTGAACTATTTTTAAAACTGCACCTCAGGTATTGGTTACTGGCAATAACTCTTACCAATATAAATAAAAAAATTACCTTATTTAGCAAAGACAGGAATGGCACATAGTTCACACATTCTTTCTGTGAAACCTTGGTCAGAGGGAACATAGTTTGTGTAGGATATAAGGATTTTATTTGTGAAATCTAGCTTCTCTGAAGTCAACAATGAAATTCCAAACAGTTGTCTTAATAAAAGCCAGGAGTTTATATCCAAGTTCATAGAGTTTAGACAGATTAGTATGAACTGAAAATTCTTACTCTGATAAAAATATGTCCTTTTTTTAACTACAGTAGATAAATATATATACCACAACCTAACTGTTAGAACTGACTCTCGTGTTTCTGACTAGAGGACAATGGAATAAGCTACATAACCATCTCCTCATTACCAGTCATTTACTAGGTAAGAAAGTATGCAGTTTCATCCATGTTCAATGTCCTGGTTTAAGGTAAAACAGGAGCCAATTTTGTTCAGTAACTTTACTTTTTAGCTAGGCCTCTTCTAACTGCTGAAATTAACAGCATGTTGTGCAGGAAACTGTTCACTCCCAGAGTGGTAAGACCCATGTTTATAATTGATGCCAAGGAATGGGATGCAGAGAGGCTCCTGCTTATACTTATTGCTATAACAACCAAGGCCAGCCAACTTTGTTACTTGCCCCGTTGGAGGGTCGGAAGCAGAAAGGCTTAGAGGGGTCACACCTGTGGGGAGGAGCGGACAGGACAGGAGACCCAAAACTGACCAACAGGGTATTTCATCCCATCTGCCTCATGCTCAGTATAAAACCTGAGGGATCAAAGGATCAGCTCTCTTTCTTCAATGGCCAGTGTCCGAGGAGGACTCTGTCTGTTTGTCTGCCTTTGATCCCAATCCTGGATCCAGATCCGGAATCCAGTTCCCGTCCGTCACTGAGTCCAGTCTGGGACTTCCCCAGTGCCTGCTGGTGGCGTGATTGTCACCCTGGGAGTTTGATATGGTTTTGTATATATTTCATTCTTTTCATTATTTTATTATCAATATTTCATTAAAGTAGTTTAGTTCCTTCTAAACTCTTAAGTCTCTCTTTCTCTTGCTCTCTCTTGCCTCCCTTCGGAAGCGGAGCAGGAGAGAGAGCATCTGTCATTCCACCTGATTGGGCCAATCTGACCCAAACCACGACAGTCATTTGTATAGTTAAACTAATTGTCTAGACTCTTTCCATATCAATGGACAACCTTCATCTCCACTATGGATTTTATCCCAAGCTATGAATTTTCATCCCAACTATGTCAGATGTTCTGCCTTTGGAGGCAGATATTTCTCTTCATATCAGTAGAGAGAGAATAATCTTCTAAGGTAGGTCATCTGACATAGCTGGGATGAAAATCTGGAGGTATTTAACTTTCTTCCTCAGCAACAAAATCATTAACAAATACATTAGACACCTGGCTGAACTGGCCCCGAACATTTAGATGGCTGAAATTAAGTAAGACGACTCTCATAACTATGGATATGCTGCTGTGTATGTTTTCTACAGAAAAAAAAATCCTGATTATTGGAGTGTTAGCATGGGTTTCTCTATGAAAAATATGTCAAGCAAGTGCAACAATGAGTAAAAAGGAATGAAGGCACAGAGCTCGTGAATCTATTTCCTAGAAGCTCTTTCAAGCTGATGCTAGCTGTATCAACTTATTTTTTATAATCAAAGATGTGCAGGGCAAGCTGTGGGACAGAAAAGAAAATCTGTAGGACAAGAACTAAAAATACTATTTTTCTCTTTCTGTCAGTATTGTACATAGTACAATTTCTGGTTGTCCCTTTCATGCTGTCATCATTGTGATACTGATTGTTCGTATTAATATGATGTAATACAGAAGGGTCCCTCTCTTGATCAAATAGGTTTTGCCTCTCTCATATATCTAGTATATATCTACTACAATATAAGAGAGTCACTATGAAACCTGTATTTCCAGGTTGTTTTTGATCTGTGCATTTCTCTTTTGTGATCAGTGAGGCAGCCATAGCTTGTTATTAATTAAAGCATTGATTAAAACTGCTAGAGATCTTTCAAAATTTTCTTGGAGCTTATCCTTTTATTCCAAAATCTGTAGTACAACTAATAACAACCTAAATTAATAGCATTCCCATCTTTTCACTGATTGCTTCAAAAGATGTACCCTTTATGAATTAGGAACAAAGTTATCGCTGTATTCTGCGGAAAAGAACATAAATACTTCAACTGCGTCATTCCTGTGCTGCTCAGGTCAGCACCTTATCTTGGGAAAAGACCCAATCAGCACAGAAGAGGAAGCTTTCTGACGCAGGGGCAGGACATTAGAATAACACTTGCAGACCACAAGACAAAGAGGCAAAGAAGTATGGGGACCACACTGCCTGAAGTAGGGGTAGAAATAGAGACCAGGTCCTGGGAAAGAAAGCTGGAGTAACTGAAAAAGAAGAAAGGAGTAAAGACTTGCAGATAAATAAATGCAAAGAAAAAGAAGGAAAGAAGAAAAAAGAAAAGAAGAAAAAAAATAAAGAAAACCAACAACCCTTAGGGAGCAGCTGGGTTTAAAAGGGTTAAAGAGGAAGCTACAGAAGGAAGATGGTGAAGACATAGTTAAGAAGAATAGTTTTGGTGGCTGGGTGAATGAGAAGCCCAAGGAGTAAGGATGGGATTGGAAGTCAGTAAAGGCAGCAAACGGAGGAAGATAGGAGAGACAGATTCTATGAAGAACAAGATATCCAGAATAAGAACCCCTTGAATGAAGAAAATCAAATAGGGACTTCTGGGGCAATATCAGAATAAATGGGCCCTACTGAAAAATGGCAGTAGTAGTTACAGTCGAGAGATATTGGAATAAACATATATAGGGAGGGGATGGTTGGACTGTCCATGTTAGAAGGATGAGGCTGGAATGAAAATTCAGATGATAAAGGTACAGTACAGAGAAACAGGCAGTTTAGACAGGCATACCTGAAGAAAACAGGGGAATAGAATCTGTCTTGACAAAAGATAATTCCCTCTAATGTTTGAGGGGAATGCAAATAACAGCAAATACCTGTGAAATCTACTGCTGGTGCCTTCCCTTGTGAGTGTAGGCTTAGAGAGCACACTGTATGTTCTTAGCTATTCAATCAGCTCAGGTGGCAGAGGACGAGAGATTTTCGTGGCAATAACAAGCTACACAACTTAAAGCATTGATTTTGATTAACCTTTTAATAAAGAAGCATGTTACACATAACAAATTTATGCTCAAAGATTATTAATGGTCAAAAATCAAGCAATCAGATGGCAGATACAAATTAAAAACAGAATATAAGGTTGTCCATAAAGAGAACGATTTGAGATTCACACCAATATGAGCAGTATAATCATGCTTTATTCTATTTACTGTACAGAATACACTTGTGTTACAGTCAGTGTAATGAAGTAGTGAAAGAATCCCTAAAACTTCCACCAAATTACCTGGAGGTATGTTAACTTGTATAGGAAAAAATTTTCAGGAGGAGAGAAAAAAAAGATTTCGTGGTTAAGATATTTGATTAGTGTGGTAAAGAACTGGATTCTTTACTTACCATATTACCAACTCGCTATGGCCTGAAAGCAAACTTCATGTTTGGGTTTTCCTTTTTTTTTATTTTATTATTGTTGCACACACTGACATCCTGGAGTCTCATTTTCACTAATAGTAAGTACTCACAGCTGCAATTAAAGCCAATGGATCTGTGCTGTGAACATAAAATCCTATAGGAAACTGATTTCCATTAAAAATCAAGACTTACATGAATCAAGTTGGACCTTCAAATATCAGTGTATCTTTTCACCTAAGTTCCTCATCTAAGACAATCTCTCCCTCACTATGGAATGTACGAAGATGAATTCATTCTTGAATCACTCAGATTCTAGAGGCATAAGCCTTGTAGGAAAGTCCATGAAGATAACAACTGAAGCATGGCCAGCAGGTCAGGGGAGGTGATTCTGCCCCTCTAGTCTGCCCTGGTGATACCCCACCTGGAGTACTGCATCAAGCTCTGAAGTCCTCGGCACAGGAACCTGTTGGAATGGGTCCAGAGGAGGGCCACAAAAATGATCAGAGGGCTGGAGCACCTCTCCTATGAGGACAGGCTGAGAGACCTGGGGTTGTTTAACCTGGAAAAGAGAAGACTCTGGGGAGACCTTATAACATCTTTCCAGTACCTAAAGAGGGCCTACAGGAAAGATGGGGAGGGACACTTGATCAGGGATTGTAGGGATAGGACAAGGGGTAATGGTTTTAAACTGAAAGAGAGTCGATTTAGATTAGATTTTAGGAAGAAATTCTTTACTATGAGAGTGGTGAGGCACTGGAACAGGTCATCCAGAGAGGTGGTAGGTGCCCCATCCCTGGAAACATTCAAGGTCAGGTTGGATGGGGCTCTGAGCAAGCTGTTCTAGTTGAAGATGTCCCTGCTCATTGCAGGAGTGTTGGACTAGATGACCTTTAAAGGTCCCTTCCAACCCAAACTATTTTATGATTCTATACCAAGTCTATCTTTTAAAGAAAGTTTGAATATTGTGCTGTAAATATATGACTAAGACATTTAACAGTGAAAAGAAAAAATACTGAAATGCTGTCCATTTTAAAACTACTACCCATTCACTGTATGAAGTGTTAACAATAAAAATAATTTAATAGTATGATTATAACAGCTGTATTATTGTGCTCAAAATGGATAAAATTATTATTTAGCAGGCAGTTTTAACTTCTGAGAGTTTGGGTTTTCCATCTCAAGATTGCTCTTTTGTTACAGGTTGTTTTGTTTAATACTTCTAATTCTGCTTTTCAGCTGGTACACTTTCTAGCAAATGCCATTACAGATTGAAATCACCTTTTTCCGTATTACTTTTAAATTATAAGAGTTGTTTTCTGTTTCTTCCTTATTTCCTAATACCCTTGTATTCTTGTTGTCCCAAAGTATTACTTTTCCTCATTTTCTGATTGCCAAAGACTTGAAGTTAATAGATTCAATATTTCTTTCTACCAGCAATAAAAATATCCTTAAAATAGCAAGAGTAATACTTTGTCCCCAAGCCACATTACTTCACATGAACAAAATTAATATTTGCCTTTATTTTTCATAGTTAAAGGACCACTATTTATATTTACATGATTCAGTGTGTATTTTAATGGCAATCACCCTCACTAACACTAACTCAGGAAAAATGCTTTTGTTAATTAAGGAACACATTGAAAAGTTCTAGGTCAAGTTTGGAAGGATTCCCAGAAACCTAACACCACCCCCAACAATGTATTTGAAATCTTTTCTTTCATTGAATAATACCTCAGTTTATATTTAACTTCAAGTAGTTTTGGAAGGTTTTATGGTGACTTAATACGAAAAAATCAGAAAACAATTTATATTGATGTAACCAGAAATTTTGCACCTTTTAAGCTGAAGATAATGGGAAAGTTTACTCTAAAATTGTCATTTTTTGTTTAAAGTCCTATGGATAGTTCAGGGAGTAAATAATCTTGTTTGTTTGTTGTTGTCCTTAAAGAGATCACTTATTTTTTTGAAGAAAGAAACTTCAAGTAAATACAAGAAATACCTAGAAATATCTTCCCCAAAAGGGTATACTCCAAACAACTTAACAATTTTCTACTAGAAGAAAGAGAATTTTTTCCTAGGTGTAATTTGCAAGTCATATTTTAAATAATAACAGCAAAAATATTCCTTCATGTATGTACAATAAATAAAAAGGGTGCATTGTTTTTTTCTGTATTTGCAAAAGCTTCTCACTAATACAAATGATAGAACTGTTATACTAATAACAATGCAAGCAAAAATAAGTATCTGTTGTTGAATTTCATTTTACATTTCGTTATTTTTATATAACCTTCATTCCCCTTAAGAAAGCAATAAATTGTATGCCTGTAATGTAACAGCCTATGCAAACACAGCATTTTGCATTCAGATCTATCATACAAACAGCTGTGAATATTTATATTGGTGTTAATTAAGTCTGTGATGGTATTAATTTAGATAAGGAAAGCTGGCCAAATCCCAAAGTGCTATGGGATTTTTAACATGTGCCTGAAAAAAATAATCAGAAACTTGCAAATGAAAATGTGGTGTAAGATCTCACTCTAAAGATAGTACCTTCATGACGTCCAACCACTGAACCCTCATTACCAGTAGTCTGCAATATCATCATGGCTATCAGCTAATAGGATATGAAGCAAAACCCTTTTGTTCAGAGAGATTAAGATGAACTACTAAGTCAAACTGACACTCCAAACAAGGAACCAGCTGGCACAACCTCACCACAGAGTGCATAGAGAGGTAAATAACGTCATGCTTTAACAGATTAGATCGAAGAATCTGAGGGGGAAGGGGGTTGTTCAGAGTTGTTTCATTTATTGGAAGAATTAGATGAGACAAAAACTGTTATCCCTGATATATCAGGACTTAAACATGTTTCAGCAATGAGGAAAAATGAGGGAGGATGTTTTTTGGAATAATTTCTATTTCAGTTATAATTTTAGAATTTTGGTAGATCATATTTTCTCCTTTGTTCTTAAGCATATTTGTTAGGTCTCCTTAAAATCATACTAAACCGCTTCTGACCTCTCGTACTTTTGTTATCACTCTCCTCAATAATGAGTTAAAGGCCCAAACTTCCAGTACAAAATTGTAATGCTAAAAGTTTTAATGGACTCCTCAGTAGTGAAATTAGACTTATTATAAGATATTATATATCAGATCCAGAAAACTGTGAAGATTTTGGAGATATTCAGTGCAGATCCTTATTCATCTGTTTAAAAGAGTCAACACCAGATCCTCAGAAATATTTAGCTTTTCTGTTCCAACTTTGGTGTCCAATCTCCTTTTAAAGTAACAAGAAACTAGAAACACACTCAGCCTTAAGATTACTTCCTTTTAATTTCCTTCCTCCTTTCTAGGTGTGGAAATCTTCCAGTGTAAATGAGCTTATGTGGTTTTTACAGAAAGCAGAGCATTTTGATGTATTTGGATGCCTGCATGTATGTTACCCTACAAAACACTGTAGAAACAGATGGTGCAAGGAAGGTCCTGTATCCAGCCAGTGAGTTGTACGATAACAAGACTCATACACTGATTACCTCCCAAAAGCTTCTGTCTGACCAATGTTGATAAGGTGCATCCTTTTCTGGAGAGCCCTGAGTGGTCTGCATTGCATCCTGCTCCAATTAGTTCTATCTTTTTTTCAGATCCTTGGCTCAGATTCCAGCCAGGATGTGGACCCTTGGTCTTTCCTTACAATTTTGACTCCGGCTCCAGACTCAATGAAAATATCTACGCTGCTGTGGCAGAAAGACAGGAGGTGAGCTCAGACGCTGGACGCTTTCCCACTTCGAGCACTCTGCTCAATTATTAATCTTCTCTCAAGAGAGGGAGGGGGCAGCCCTTAAGCAGTATGAATGTGAGCCAGTTCATGCCGCTTGGCTTTGAGGCATGGTTAGATTTGAAGCCCCCTTTATTTATCAGGAACAATGTAACTGTCAGCATAGCTACTGACTTCTCAGGTTATCAAATTCTGTTTGCATTGGCTCTAACATCACCTGTTCCACTTGTTCTGCTCATTCTGGTCTCTCACAGGGGGCATGGCTCCCTCTTCTCCGAGGTCTTTTGGAAACAATGCACTGCAAAGGAGTAGCGACAGCTGAGTCATAGTGTTTCAACTGTGAAAGGATTTCTGGCTTTCCCTTAACTTTATTCTGAAAGGAAAAGTTAAGTAAAACAAACACTGAGAGACTACCAAGATTCTCGTGCTCCTTTTAAGTAATTGTAACAATACACTAGATTTCATACTGTATATCCAGAACTAGAGTGTAGGAAAAAAAATGGCTAAATTAGGGAAAGGCTGTATGGAAGTCTTACATTTCAGTCCTCAGACTCATACCAGAACAGCTCTCTTTTTCCTCAGGAATGTATCAGGCATATATTAATACATGTAATCTGAAATCAGTAGAGTATCACCAATATAAACCCTAGAGTATCATCAGTATGAGCACGGAAATTACTTCAGTACATTTAAATACTAGAAGGAGGAGAGGTCTGTTTCAGTCATTAGTGATCTAAATTCTTTGCCATTGATTTACTGTATGAGTTCCAACCATGCAGGTGTTACTCCAGAGAACAGAATTAATTTTTACTAAGTTTAAATACCACATTTTTCCTGTGATCTATATATACAGTTTTGGTTTTGGTTTGTTTTTGTTTTTTTTTTTCCAGATAAATAATAAAGATCCCTGGCAAATTTTAGCCTCTTTTTTTTTTTAGCCTCTCATTGTCGAATGAATGCCACAAAGCATATTCAAATAAAGCCTTTCAAAATAGATATATATTCAGCCTGCTAACTTCAGCTATTAAGCATGATAGTTTAAATAGGAAAAGGCACATTTCGTCTGGATCTTTTTTATGGTTAAATTGATAATGAAGTATCATGGAGTTGAAAGTGAAACAAATTTCAAGAGATATAGGAATGCTATCAAACAGCTTTATTCCATGTAGCATATATGTGTCGACAGTTAAAACAAAATAAAAAAAAAAAAAAAAGAATGGGATAAGTATCAGAATATTGTATTTAGCAAGCAGCAAGGAAAATATCCTTGTGTTACTTACATGCAGATGAATCATGAGTAATTACACGAAATGAGGGGATTCACAGCAACATAAAAACCCGAATCAGTTCTCCATCCTTCCTCACTGACTGCATGCAGCAAATAGTGAAAATTTATACTTATATAACACACTTCACCTTTCTAGGATAGCAGTTCCCAGGTCAGCCTTTGGTTGCCACGGTCCTCCTTCTCCTTCAACAGAACAAGAGTCCTGATTTAAACATTACTAAAGAAAGGAGGTCAGGAGCCAAGGGGAAGAAGAGGCCATTCAACCACAATGCTCCTCTGTGTGGAAACCAGCCTTCAGCTGGGAGCTCAGGGATTTGCGGGATGCTATTCTTCCCTTTCTCCCTTTAGCACAGAAGAAGCCAAGCCCCTTGGCTGATCAGGCAGCCCTCACCTCCAGAGAACCTGGGGAAAGAAATATCTCACTCTTAGCTGTGTCAGTGAGGCTTTTAACTTAAATAAAATTGCATTAATTTTAATCTGCCCTTTACCCACCGTTAAAATGTCGTGTACAACATCATCAGCCTTCTAAGCATTCTGAATGAATCCAGTGTTTTTGCAGATACTAGGGGATGGTGAATGTCTGAGACTCCATTGCTAAAATATCCGCAATTATAGTTTATCAATTCACAATAAGAATTTAGGTTTAGAATTACCTAAAATTGTTTGTTCTATTTCTTTACTGTTCCCCACCACTTTTATCAGCAATCCTTTCAGTCCTTTACTGTGTATCCATTCAGGATTCAAGTAATTATATAGGAAACTAAAGGGGCTATTAATATTTATATCACACCTAAGCACATTATTCTGGAGGTCAAAAGAATGCAGCTTTTGGCATCACAGTGCAATTGAGATGTGCTACTGAACACCGAGGAGTGCTTGACTGCTATAACAAATTATACAGCCACTCTTCCTACACACTTTATTTGTTGTTGTTATATCAGATAAATTCTCAAAGAAATGATGCAAAAGCACACACCTTGAAAGAGCTGGTCAAAAAGTTTTCCTCCAAAAAGGAATAGGAATATCATAACTAATTTGTTGTATTAGTACTTATGGATTTCTTGGAGGTAATATTGAGTTTCATGTTGAAAATGGACAATCAAAATACAGGTTACATTCTTTAAAAGAGGATTTCAAACTCTGTGGTAAATGTCCTGACCACAAAGTTTATCATTAGTCTGAAACATTTTCTTTAGAAAAAAATTAGGTTGGAAGGGACCTCAAGAGGCCACCTACTCCAAAGAAGAGTTAATCCTGTTCCTTTTTGCTCTAAACAGGCCTAATCAGATCAGATTGTTCAGGGCCTTGCCCAGTCAAATTTTGAACACCTCCAATGATGGCAGTCCCACAGTCTTTCTGTATTGTTGCTGTCCTACCTTTTGGGGAATGAAGTTTTCCTTATATCTAATGGAAATTTCCCATGTTTCTGCTTTGGTTTCTTGCCTCTAGTCTTATTGTCGTACACCTACGAGAAAAGTCTGTTTCTGTCTTCCCTGAATCCTTTGACCATGTCGTTGTAGACATCAACAAAGTCTTCACTGAACTTTCTCTTCTCTAGGCTAAATAGGCCGAAACTTGAGAAGAGAAGGCTCAGGAGAGACATTGCAGTATCTGTCTCTCCTTTTCTTATAATTTCCCTCTCTCCTTTTGAAGCTGTCCATATAAATGAAAAAATGTTTGTGACACCAGAAATGAAGAATTTTTTGTAACCCTGAGACTCCAGTACTAACCACCACATAGCAAGCCTCTATTGAGTCTTTAATATTAAACAGACAACTAAGAATCTCACTGTCAGTCTCTCAGAGCATACCAATACTGCTAAATGAAAGAGAAAGAGACAAGCTCATGCACTTGATCAAGACATAATCACCCACAATGCTTAATTGTTAAATGTCTCCTTGGCTTTCTATTGGACTGCTTCAATTGGGTCTCCCTAATCTGTTGGTGCTCTGGTCACCTCTTGAACAGGACTGATCCCTGGCCTTCTTTCATTAAAAAGAATCGATACAGCCTCAGAGGCTAGGTGATTAGGCAGTATATACTCAACCTTTCAGGTCTCTTACGCAAATTCCAGATGTTGCTAGATCTATTCTCTGTGCTCTTTGAGTCAGTACAGCCTACACAGGGTTCTTTTCAAGGCCACTATGTTTTAGTGCATGTTATATTGTGCAATTACAATTTTCCTTATTACAACGTTTTGATTACTTATAAATGCTAACAAACTTATGGCATACATATATATGGTCGATTAAGATTTATATAAAGCTGAGATACTTCCACCTACCCACTTAGCTCCTTTCACAACTATTTGTAGTTAATGGCTGATTCCTATCAAATATCCAACTTAAGTGGACAGAAGTGAGCTTAAGAGGTCTGAATTATGAGGAGCAGACTGCTTTCCAACTTAGGCATGTAAATGAGGTACCTGAACTAAGATAGTGTGAAAATACACTATGCATTAAAAAACAAAAAAATAAAAACACTCACACACAAAACCCCAAACAAAACAAAAACAAACAAAAAACCCAACCCCCAAAACTTTCCAATAGACAGACTTTATATGATAAGGCACAGTTCGTTTCAAGGAAACAGTTCTGTAATGCTTAACAGTCACAGAAAAGGCTTAGTTTAACTTTACATATAGAACAGCTGGTACACCCACACAAAAACTGTATTAAAGAGCTTTGTCAGTCAGAAAATGTAGATACTTCAGTTAAAAAAAGTTCAGCACACTTACTTTTCTTTCTTTTATAAACATTTCAGCTAATTACTTACAGCTTTAAAAGCCTCGTTTTATCCCCAGAGCACCCTAGAGTTAGAAATCTTTATCTAGGTTTAGTAGTTGTGGCAGAATGCCATTTGCACTAAGTGATCAGTGAGAAGTTGTCAACTGCATCTGATGTCATAAAACAAGAAATGTCCTAGAAACTGCCGATCTGTTTGGGCTTAGTGCAGAATCTCCCATGGAATGAGTCAATAAATAGTTCTATTTGTTTCAAGTAAAAGCATACAGTTAATTTGTGCCAAAATGTTTTCCTAAAAAGGTTGCTAACTAATCCACAAAGGAATGTCCTGTCAGCGTTCAAAACTGAAAAGAATATGGGAAAAAACTACCAGATTGTGCATGTAGAAACTGCTGGCCTGTATTTTAATGTGGTTTAGCAGCTATCTGAAATTGCTTTGGATAAGGCTCTCAGTGACAAATTTCCATCATATCATTCACAACCTTCATTAAGACACAGAATTTCCATTAATAAACACAGCTAAGACTGGGTCTTCAAAAATCTCTGTGATAGGACCCATCTAAAGAGTTTTTAGGAGACAATGAGAGATTGCCCCACACCCCGTGTGATCTATGTATCTAACTTGTGGTCAAACAAAGACCTTTCTTCCATTTCCAAATAAAAAGCTTAAATCTGAGCGAAAGAAATCCGGTAGGGAAAGAAAGGGAAAAGACTAGTAGCCTCTGAATAAGCTTCATACTAGGATCTGGACTGGTATGTGAGACCAAACATATGAAACTAAGAAAGACTTGTTTCAACCACTAGGAACACCCAATCCCTGAATTTCTTAGCTATGATATCAGTAGAGGCTCTCAGCACTGTCAATATTAAGGTTTTTTTCCTATGGTTCCCTCAGGATGAAGCACCCTAGGGAAGCTATAAGCATTTCAAGTTTGATAGTTTGAAGATCTAAAATATTTTATCATGTAAAAGTGAGAGATTTATGATTCTATTCATATGCAATTATATAACTTGCATCATTGCAGATAATGTAAAGCAAAACAATGTATTTCCTGAACACTGTATCTTAAAAAAAACCCTACTCAGAATGCTTGGTTATCAGTTCTGTTCTAGGTGTGAGAAAGTCCTACTAGCCATGAGTTTGCAGTCAAATACGGGTTTTTTTCAGTAAAAATAACCAGAACAACATGGACATTCATACTGCTAGGCTGCTATAAAATAGATTAAGTTAACAACAAAAAGGCCTTGGTAAAATGATTTCTGAACATATTGGAGTAGGAGGGATTTAAAGAAAAGGGAAACTGGGATGAGAAGGAGATACTAAATCCAACTGAAATGCTTTAGTTATTCAGAACATATTCATTAAAATAGCCTATGTTTTTAATAAAGCTGCAGCAAATTTAAAATTGAAAAATGTCTTATTAGATGTTTTTATACTTCATTATTTAATTTTCACTTATAGAATCATCCCACAGCATACTGATATAAAATCAGAAGTATTATATTGATTTATTTCACTCAAGCCAGTAAAATAGGCAGTATTCCAAGGTATAATCAAAAGAAGAAAGGTATTTTTTTACATTTATGAATATTTAGCAGGTAATGTCAGGTAGACATTAATGACTTTGTAAAGCTTCTAACGTCATTCAAGCATAAATAGTGAGGGCTGGATTTTGACTGGTCTATTTGTTTGAGCAGAAATACAGGAAAGTTATTTAGTATCAGCAAATCTTGCACAATGTGATGACCTGTAAATGAGTATCAAACGTAACTGCAGATGTTGCATACAATAATCAGAATGTTCTCCACACTCTAATGTTTATGTAAACAATTGTGGCAATTAAGGCAGCTTGCAAGACACAATATCTACTGGGTCTGACTTACAGTGACAGAAGGCAATATTGTAGTTAATGCATTGATCTTGGACCCAAGAGATTCCTGGCTTTTTGTCAGCTTTGCCACAAACGTCCTGTCTGACCTTGGAAAAGTTTCTTAGGTTGAAATCCTCAAAGGAATATAATAATTCTGTTGTGGAAATTAAACAAATAAATCAAAAAAATTAATCCTTAGAAACTCTAATAAGTTAGCCACAAATATTCCCCAAATATCTAAGTTTTGCTTCTGAGTATGTCCAGAATTTCTTTCCCCTTTGCAGGCCTCAGCAGCTCAGCTGCCATTTCATCTTACCTATCCGATCAAGATTCATGGAGGGGATGTTGGTTAAGCAGACTCTTCTGAAAACCAATAGACAGTACAGCATCTAAAATCTTTGGTGGATTCAACCTTTAATTTCTTGGTGTTTCACTACCTCAGCTGCAAAGCAGAATAACAATGTTGTATTTTTCTGTGTTTGGATATAGACCACACTGTAAATTCTAAGAGACTTCATTACATGTGTTTGCATGGCATTCTGTTTCTTACTCTGTTACGTCTCACTTTCTCCATAGGCAGTTGTGATTATATCCATAAAAGGAAACAAAGCACTTGTTGGGTTTGTTTGTTTGTTTGTTTGTTTGTTTTTTAATCAATAGAAAAATATACAGTGACTTAGTGAACATCTGTATGGATTGCTAAATATTGAATTTCCATTTAGTCTAACATAACCAAGACAAATACATAAATTCACCTGATAAAATATTCTGTACACTGAATTTTGTGGTCTAATAGACTAAAATGTTTTATAATATTCTCACAATCAGTAACTCTTTCAGAGAATCAAAAACAGAGAGCATAATAGCAGAAAATCAAATACTTACCACATCTGATTAAAACGTGATGAAATCTGGGGAATTATTTTCCTGACTTGACTTTCCTATGAGAAAATAATTTTAAAGAAACAACTAAAACTTTTGAAGGCAGAAAGTTAATGGAGTTTTTCTTTCCACTTCATATATGCATTTCCATTAATGATTAAAATATTAGCTAGCATGAACATACTTAAATATTCAAATATGACAGGCTTGTTCAGATAATATCATGGAATTCGTAACAAATACCATATAGTTAAATTTGCTGTAGTTGCAGTTAATAGGGCTTTAGAACAGGTTTCAACCAAAAGCAGCCATGCTGCATATCTGTATCCTCCCTATCATCACTTTTGCATTTACATACACAGATTACATTTGCATATCTTGACGACTTATACATTTTAACTAAATTTGATTCCACAGGAGTGTTTACATCAAGGGAACATGAACATTTAAAATTCCAAGTTATCTCTAAATTATTGATTTCAGGAGAACTGTGAGGGTTTTGTGCATTACTCAACTTTATGTAAAATGGCCACCTAACGACAATGTTTAATTCTGAACTCTATGTTCCATTAGATTTATAGAGCTCTCTCAGTTCTGAGACAGAAGCACAGATATGACTTTGTAAAAAATTTATACAACATAACATTTTATCATTTTGTTAATTTCTTCAGGATAATATAGACATCTTTACACAGGCTGCAGTACTTCAAAATCTTAGACTATTTTTGGGTTAGTAATTTTAGAAGGCATTATGCTTTTATGAAATATATTTGTAACCTGATATCCAAAATGACAGACCTGGCCTCATCGGTCAATTTAAACATAATATCAAAATGGTGTCTCTAAAATTACTTATCTGAAATATTAAAGCACTGAAATGTTAAGAGTAACATTCATTCTTTCCTTTGTGATCTCCTCTGGACTGCCTAATTTACAAAGAATCACACAATCTGGATTTGCCTTTGAAAATGAATGTAAGAGCCAGATTGTTGTTTTTTGCGGTAAGGAAGAAGAAACATATTGTTCTTCATATTGGAAGAATAAATGATACCATCAAATTCTCACTGACGTGAACTGAGACTGATTATGCCTATGATATAAAAAGAAGACTTGCAGGGAAATGGAATTTCAGAAAATTACATTATTTCTGCAAGAGAGGGGAAAAATGTGTTAAAATCTTTGAGGATTGACATGTACCTCAGGGACTGGTACTAGCAGGAGCATTTCAGGATGTTTAATATTCAGATATAGAGAGATTACTCTTCGCAAATAACAGACTCTGCTTACATAACTCAACAAATAACATTTTAGGATTCATGCTGACTTGATCAAAAATGGAATTTTAACCTAGGAAGCAGTCAGTGAAGTCCTGCAAATTCTGATATATATGGAAACATGGAAACCAGATATATAAGAATGGGGGGAAATAAAAACTTAAGGATATTAAAAAAACCAAACCAAACCAAACCCAAAACTAAAACCAAAACCAAAAACTAAAACAGGAGGTAAGTATTAGGCATGGTATTTCAGAAAATGGATCGCAGCTGTTCTCATTGACAACTCTGTTAAAACAGAACCCAAACAACGAAAATATCTAACTAATTATACAACCAGACTGGACAAATTAAAGGAATACAAATTTCCATTGCAGGACAAAAAGAAAGGGGAAAAATGGAGAGGAAAAAGAAGCAAACAAAAAATTAACATAATGATTCACTATTATTTTTTTTCTTATCGTTTAAAAAACAGAATCCTTTGGAGCAGAAATCACTGTGGAGGGATATATTCAGGAACTATACTAATGGAACCTTCCTATAGTCTCAACATCCAGACTTGGATTGCAGCAGTGATCTCTGTAAGAGTATGAAAGAAAGAAGCAAGAAAAGGAAGTACATGATTATGGGAAACTTTAATTTTCTGACACTAATTTGAAAAAAAACCACTCCCTATAGGCATCAGTAGGTCTTAAATATCCTTGAATGCATCAATTGAATAACGTTATGTACAAAATAGTCTAGGAAGTAAAAATGTGCTGGTGCTACTTTAGAATTACTTTAAGTAAGCAGCAGGGAGGAGCAGTACAGGGGCCAGTTGTAAAAAATAAGCTTAGATCGAGTAATTATGAGCTGATTCAGTTCATTTTAAATTGCAAGAAAAACAAAAATAAATACATAGCTAAAGCCTGAGGTTTTAGAAGAGCAAACTTTGAGAAACTAAGAAATTAGTTACTAGGATTGACTGAACCGAAGAGCTCAAGGATTTGAAGATAGCGGAAGCATGGAATTATTTTAAGTCAAAAGTGAAGCTATTTGAAGCTTGCATTGCAAGCAAGAGGAGAAAAAATCTTAGCAGGAAAGGGCTACAGACCTCTCTGGAGGAAGAAACACCTCACATAGGATATTAAGAGTAAATAAAGAACCTAAAAGGAATAGAAAAAGGGATTGATCAGCAAGGAGAGCTATGTCTCAGAGGTCAAAAAGGGCAAAAATAAAACGAGAATGGACAAAAGCCTAGTTGAGCTGAAACTTGGAAAGAAAATTAAAACAAGTAATAAAAGTTCTTCAACCACATAAATAAAAAAGAGTAAAAAAAGAAAACTAAGGCAGCTACAGATAAAAATGTTGAGAAAGGAGCTAATCTAAATATGGCAGCAGCATCAAATACTCTCCTTTATTTTTCAAAAAAAGATGGAATATGTAAGGAATATGACAGCAATTGCTGATCAATCAGTAAGAATGCGAGTAACGTAGATTACCATATCTAATGTAGAAACAATACTTGAAACACTTACACTAACCAGATGAGTTATTCCATAAGCTCTGAACCTCAAATATGAAAAGAATGTATAGATAAAATTGAAAAATGAATTGCAAGTAATTTCAGCTGACTTGAATATAGTAAATACTTCTAAAAGACTTTTCATACCTTTAATGCAGAAAGATCGTTAACAAGAAAATGGATGGCAAGTGACTATGAAACAGATGAAATAATAACTTGTGAATCACAAGAAGTGTGCAGGAAGTCACTAGAAAAATGCAATGCGATATAAAAGCAGTGTCTTTCCGGAGTCCAATATTCTTATATTCTTGTAGAATTACACCTTCTAGTTCCCAGTTTCATAATTTGAATATGTTTTGTAGATCTACTTTAAGAAGATTTGTAGATTTACACAAAGAATGTGATGGTTTTGAAAAAAATGAACTGTGGTAAACAGGTTTTTCAACCTTTTATGGTTTTTGATTTCGTTATAGAGTAAAGTTGATTTTTAGCTACAGGCATATATTTAATTGCTATGAAGGAATATGATACAGCATATGAAGTATTTCACATAAGCTAGGTGGTATGTTTGATCTTGGCTTCTGAGAGTTGGCTTTTAAGACAAGTCATGATGCCACTCTGGGTTGGGATGTTGGTGTATAGGCTGATGACATCTCCTGTGACCAAGTTGTTGGTGTATAGTTACATGTTGTGTAGTTAGAAAATATAGCCACCTGAGAGAAAGATGTTTTTTTGGTAAATCCTGAAGGGTTAGAATATCATGAGTATTTGTAACAACACTTGCTGAGTTTCCTCCTTTTGTGGCTCATGGGAAGCATTTGAGAAGTACTTGCGCTATTTTTTCCAGAAGGTTTCAGAGAAGGAATTTAATTTTATATTTGAGTTCCAAGATGAAGAAAGATTTAGGGGTTCTGTAAGTTCCTTGTGTTGAATCGTGTCAGAGAACTCCCTGTTAGACTCATTTACGTAGTCTCTGCTGCCCAGGTTTATTATGGTCTTTCTTTTGCTTTTTGGTTTGATCACTATTTGGTTTCACTCTCCTAAGATTGTATAGATTTTCTCTCCAAGGAAAAAAGTGTGACTCTCATTGGATTGAGGTTTTTGCTGACTATATTATTGTTGATTCTTTTTTTTTTTTTAAGCAGTCATTCTCAGTGTTTGAAGCAGTGTCTATGCTCATAGTTCATTCACTATGGGACGCCCAACCTGATTTTCACTGTTGTTATTATTGCTTTTTACATTTTCATGGCAAGCTGCTGCAAAGATTTAGGACTGCTTATGGACTTTCACAGGTCCCACTTGAAGAGGGCTGCTGCTTCGTGGAGGCCTAAACTCAACATTTGCTGTCAGTATTTTGCACTGGCTGCTAAGGCTGTTCTGCTGTGGTTCTCAGCTGGAAGGCTGCACATCCTACTGAGCTAGAACGAAGCAAGTCAGATTATATCAAACCAGAATCGTGCACCTTACTGAGTAGGAGCTACAACAGACAACCCACCAGAACTAGGCAGTACGTCCACATGGTCCCTTATCCCTGTATGTTACCTTCAGCAGCTCATCTCCCTCACCGTTCTTCTTCTCCCACAAGTGATAAAGAAATAAATCCTCTTCAGAAGCTTTTGCTCCTTATAGCACGAATATGTTTTTCCCAGAAATGTCTGTATCTAGTAAATCCTAACTGATAGAACAAGCTCTACAGATAATAGGTAGATGAATAAAATCTCCAGAAGCCCTGAATGTGGTTTTCGTTTTCCTTTCAGAGATCCAGTGATAACTGAATGTCACAGCCCAGACGAAAAACCTTTATCACAAACTTCACATGTGTCTTGGGTTGAGGTACATGGGAAGAACAGGAATGACCAAGTCATTGAGATAGCTTCTTGATAGTATTGATCATACTCATAATATTACACTTAGGTTTGGGTTACCTGTTTTTTTACCTTTACTGTGGCAACGTGTTTAATGAAAACATCCTTTTTCAGCATGAGATACTGCTTTTCAACAGTCTTAATGAAAAACAAACTTTGTAAGCCTCAATATGTTAAATAAGTTTATGTCAGCTACTCATTTCTTCATCACTACCTGTGCATCTTTCTGTGATGCTGTCTTTAAATTGAAAACATTGCACTTCACACTGCTTCTCTATTATCTAGAAAAACCTTACAAGGGGATTTTACTATGCCCCATGAACACATTATAATGGCAGCTGCAGCTGGGACTGTGTTGTTAGCTTGAGCAGCAAAATTAAGGTTGCTGTCCACATTGGATATATTAGCTGGAAAACAGGAAAGTTGAGAGTCTGTTTTGAGGCTGAACATCTTTGAATAGTAGATCTTGTTTGAATCTATACCTTTTGCTGGAATGAAAAGAAAGAAGATTGAGTTGGGGGACTGGCATTTTTTAGTGACATTTAAAAAATAAGGCTTTGATTCATTTCACAAGAGTGTTTGAGCCAAGGATCAAAGCTATATATGGAAGTAGAAATTACATCCTGTACTTCCAGTAGGAGAGTTAGTGGATGACTTTGCTTTGACCTATTCACCAGGTGTCCACTCAGTAAATAACAATGATCTAAGATGATTTTTTCCATCCAAACAGAAACACCGGATATACTGTTCATTCATCACTGCCTCTAAATGCATTCAGAGACAGTAGACAACACCTGCTTGCTATACTCCTTCTCCTCCTCACTATTAACTATGGTGTCTAAAATACAGATATAACTTTCTCCTCTAACTTGTTCTGCAGGCAGCAATCAATCTTAATTTCTCTTTCTACTCTGGTGTGAACCCCTTAAGGTTTTCAGTATATGTAAACTGGACCATAAATAAATGCGCATCTATTTTGAAGTTTTAAATGGTCTAACATATGTCTGTTTTCTGTCATTGTGGCCATATACTTTAGTCCATGCATCTGTCCGTTTCTCTTTTTGTCAGAAGTTAATCTCAACTCTCTAATGAAATGACAGACCTGAATACAAGCTCCCTCTGAAAAATAATTCCATTTATTGAGTCTTATCATTCCCTCAGGAAGCCATATTTCCAAGTTATTTTGAATATATCAAAAGTACGGTTGAAACAAACAAGAGTTCATTACAATTTATCTATAATTAATTATTTATTTATTCACCTGTAACGGCATTTTGCTGTATGATTATTATTTTTTTTTATATGTTTGTTTCTATCTTTAAACTTTTTGTGTTAATTACCTTTAATAGGGTTTCTTATACCTAACATACCACTGGACCCTAATAGTGTGTAGTCTTCAGTTAATTTTTTATATGTCTCTTTGTGAGAAGTGTGGAGTGAACTATAAAGCTGGAACAAGTAGCCCAGTATTTTTTCTTTATCTTTAGGTAGGGGCAGGGATGTGTGCATTGGGAGTGGTGAGATGGGAAAGTTCTGTAAAAATGGAAGACTAATCAATAACCTAAAATGGCCATTAATACCATTCACTGTATAAGTTTAAGGTAAGGGAGTCTTGACATTTCTTTATAAATACGGTCAGTATATTTTAATAAGATGTGGGCAGGTATGTCCCCTGAGAATGAATTCAGCTCAGTGTGCATTAGAGTATTTTTTGAAGTTGGAAATAAAAAGGATGGGGAAAATCTTTGTCACCCAATATGCACCCTATCTGATCACATAGAGAAAAAATGTTGAAGTCCACTCAGCCTTCTATAAAAGTGAAAATATTGTCCAGGATCATCTAAATAGTCACATCAGTAAAATCGTTCGTCAAATCCTTTACTAATCTCTTACTTCTCAGCAACCCTTACAGAAAACAGGGACTTAGTTGCAGGCTGTATAGAAAATATCCTGGAATATATTTGTATAGCTTCCCCAAATGTTTATTGATTACCAGTGAGTTAACCAATGGCATTTTACCTAACTGTAATTCTTTACTAACATAATCATAAAATATTTTAGAGACTTGTTAGATTTATTCAATGAGCTCTGTTAGTAAAGTACCAATAGCTTAGCACATTTAGTAGAAAATAGAAGGCATTACTAACACAGAGTAAAAAGAAATAAGAAGCATCAATTGAATTTCCTTATCGTGCTTCAGGCTTTAATTTTCTGATTACAGTATTGGTGTAACTTTTTATTTCCAAAGTCAATGTCTTAGGAACAGTTTATTGTAGAAAATACTAAGTTTTCTAGATCTATGAGAGTTACAGTGTTTTTGGTTTTGTTCTCCTGGGGAGGTATTAATTACTTGAAGAGGCATTTTCTAGCTTTTTCATATGATTGCCTATAACTGTCATGCATATGGATAGGCATTTATGTGTATAACATAAAAAGCAAGCATGATGCCTACATAATCTTTATCTCACATAACCGCATTTATTGTGAACTTCTTTTATGGCAAGTGACCTTCAGTCACTGTTCTAGAAAGCCATAGGCACCATGTGCAGCTCTTCAGTTAATTGCATGGTTATGAAGCAAGTTGATCACATTTTAACAGAACCCCCATTGCACTGCTTTTTTTTTTTTTTTTAAGTAAATCCATTAGGAGGTCTATGGTCTTCTAAACCAACATCTGAAGGTCAGAGACAATATCCTAGAACATCTCAGATGACACTAGGCAACTTTATCAAGCCTTCAGCAGACACTCACTGTAAAAGCAGTTCAGATACTTATGGTTTTAGCTCACTTGTCCATGCGTAGGTGTGTAATACTGCCTGAGATGCTTGTCCTTGCAAATTACACCTGTCCTCCAGCTGTATATCACACCTGCTTGTTCCACAGGGATATCTCTGCTACTCTCAGGCATCTCAAATGCTGCTAGGCACCTACATGTGGGCAATTTAATTGACCTCCTACTTTAGATGTGTAACATGTATTTTAACTTTGACTTCGGTCTCACCCATACTGATTCAGTGAGCTGTCTACAGTATGAAAATTAACATAATGTATTCCTTTAAGTATCAGAAAAAGCAATGTATTTTGGAAGGAAAGAGTTATGGGTTTCACACATTTAAGACATCAGCAGGAGGAAAATTGTAACTTTTACCTTACCTTAAAAGAAAAAAAGCAAAACAAAAGCCGGACAGCATATGCCTAAACCTATTTAGTGTTTTCTGAAATCCAGCCAATACAGCTGAGCAAAAACATTCAAATACCTCATCTAAACTTAAAGTGACTTAAGCATAATGAATATAAATTACATTCTTGATTTTTTTCAGTTTTCTTCCTTCTCTCATCTTCATTTTTCATCAGCCAAAGGAGTGTTTTCCTGATAATTAATCCACAGAACTCCTTGAAATTTCTCTTACTCCTAAGAGGCCAGATGAGTCTTTATCTCAGCAGACAGACATCTTTCTGAACCGTTTACCAAATGAATTAGAATCTCACTACCTATTACACAGAAAGTACAGTTCTGTTACCCTTTCACTCAGATAGCTTGCTGTTATCTAAAGCCATCTATCTACAAGTGTGTAAGGACAGAACATTTCCTCAGTAATATAGCTCATTGCAGCAATCAAGAATAAAACAGGCTTCCTGACAGGATGTTGAGCATTTTGCCTTCATCAAAATAAAACATCTCTAGCTCATGTCTGCTCCTGATGAAAAATGAAGGAAAAGATAACTTTCACTTAAAGTATTGCAGGAAAACTGATAGCTAATTAGTAGGCTTGCCCCTGTGGCCTTACTGTTTGAGTTATATAGTAGTCTCTACACAATGAATAACTTATTAAATAATTCCCAATTTCCTTTTTGACAGTAAGTTGAATGTCTTTTTTTTTTTTTCTCTTTTGGTTATGTTATTCCAGTGTTGGTGATCCAGCTAACCTCTGGGCAACTTAATAGAAGTGAATCATACTTTTTGTCATTATAGTTCCTGCTAATCTTACTGTAATCATTTTTTCTGTATCTAGAGATTGAAAGATGGACTGTAACAATCACTGTTTCCAAAGGAGACAATTGCTTATGTTTCCTTCCTTGCTAAAGTTGATCAGAGCATGTGCCAATATATGTAAAGGTGTATTCTACACATGCATCACTGAAAAAGCTTGTTGTTATCCATTGCTGTCAAGGATGACAATCCACAACTTGTTCCCAACTTTAATTTTGATTATTAGTTTTCATGTGATTATAAATACGTAATTTTACAAGGATTATTTTCCTACAAAGAAGACAATAGATCATCTAAGAGTTGTCCTTTTACAGATTTATTTTGGGCTTTCTTCATTGGTTTGGATAAATTTATTTCAATTCTACTAGAACTTCTTTCTTCATGTGACAGAAACACTATCTGCCAATAAGATAATTTAAAAGGATGAGGCAGGGTTTCTTCATGTGATATGATTCCATATTTTGGCTATCTTCTGCATAAAGTGAAGTTACAATTGTCCAAATTTTCGCCATTTTTTTATTTGAAGCCTTTAAGCAAATTTCAGCAAGCCTTTCCCAACCTGCTGCTTGAGACAGCATGAAACTGATTTTATTATCCAAAACCATACCATGCAGCCAGACAAATTCCTGTGTAGATATGGTCACAGACAGATAACTGCCAGTGATCAAGTTAAGTAACACAAACAGTTTATCAGAAGGAGGTTGATAGCTCTTTCCATACTGCTGAAACCAATAATAAATCCAATTAGTGCCCCTGATTATTGTGATTTTGAAGATCCCAAGTGGATGAACAAGAACTCCCAAAATGGAAATTCAGCCATATGAGGTTTAGGTGGTAGCAAATAAGCACATTTCATATAGTAGGCTGTCTATGATAAGCTGTATTTTCACACATGTATCTATATTCCTAAAGGCATACATGAAAATGGATTTAAACAGTGCACTAAATAGATTGGAAAAAAGGGATTACTTGTTTCACTTTTTCCTGTGATTCTAGTTATCAGGCTATAGTAGATGGCCAAGAAGATCAACCAGATGAACTTTATAGAGTAAGTTATTCCATATTCTACTAGTAATAATTTCTAAAGGTCCTTTCCACTAATTCTGTGAAGAGATTTTTTGAGAGAAACAATGGTGTAATAAACATTTTTATTCTGCCATTTGCACTGTGATTTTTATATACATACATACATACCCGCACGCAGAGAAACAATGCTCTACTGAATTACCAAGTAAAATTTTCTTAGCTACATCTTCAATACAGAAATTTAATTAATCCAAGTAAAGATTATTCTGAAGTAACAATCAGAAGATTTCCCTATGTTTGTCGTGTTTTTCCATTCCTTGATTTTGAATAAAGGAACTGAAGCGTTACAGAATTATTTCTTTCCAATTATTTCTTCATTTCTATGCTAGAGTCATCATTCAAGGATCATTCTTAAAAATTAGTTAGTGAACTCAAGTCTGAATTTTTATGTTTTTTCTGTCAACTGTGTGGAACAACTGCTGCTTATAGGTGGGAAAGACCCATCAAACAAATACGACACTACTGCTGTATATGTTTTTTACATTATACTTACTGACTCACAGCTGAATTTGCTCGGATTGTTCACTGTCAATTCTGTTTCCACTTTGTATGTTTTTCATTGTATGCAATATTTTTTAATATTCAGGTAAAACCCAATGGCTGCATTTAACTCAGTCATTCTTATTGAAATTTTTGTTTACATACTGGATTACACTAGATACCTAATTTTCAGATTGCCACAACTGAGGCATGGATTCAGCTTTGTGTGTGCTTGGATGGATTGTTTGTTAGTCTTCAAACCAAAGAATAACAGGAAAGGGTTTGGGTTTTTTTGTTTGTTTGATTTTATATATCCTACAAAAAGTTCAGTAATCTAAACATATGTTTTTTTATTTCTACATACTGTGTCTGTCAGAAACAGATGTCATTCGTCATAGAAGGAGGAACAGGAGGAAACGAAACCTTGATGACAAATTTATTGGTGGAGACAAATTACTGTAATCAAAATATTTAAAATATTGATGGCTAATTCTATATATTTCCATTCAGACTCTACTTAATTAGTGAAACATGAAAGGACATTATTTGTATTTAATTGTATTTTGCTGACATAGAATACTGAAACAGTTGCAGAGACTTGTGGTACCTTAAAAAATAAAAAGGACAAAAATGTGATTCCAATGTGTACTGCAAAGGCATCTGTTAACCATTACTTCTGAAAACAGTTAGCATTACTAGATTAGAACTAGGTCAGGTTCAGGTCTTACTGCATGCTGTCCAAGTATAAGTGTAGAAATTCCTGGAGCTGCAGCACGTTTTCATGACAGATTCCCTCAAATGGTCCCATAGTAACAGAGGTGAGAAGGAATGGACAAAGAACTCCTTTACAAGCAGCTGTGGAAAGTTCCTTCCCTTGATTTAATCTTTAAGGACTACATACCAACCAAGTAAAAGTTTCTCCATTTCACAAATTTATACTCATTTCTTCTCCACAAGACTTCAGATGAAAGAGTTTATGCTTATATTTTTCTTGTACCATAAGTAGTTTCATGTAGCTGCCACTGTTAAGCCAAAAAAGAATACTAAGTAACTTATTTCATCATTTTTCCTGTCTTAAATATATAAATAGCAACTTATTTCTTGTCTTGTGAAGTTTGTACTTATCCTGAAGTTTAATTGCCACTAAAATTATTTTCTTTAATATTTCCAGGCTACTGCTCTCTGCTTAGTCAGTTTTCACTGTGAGGTCACTGGATTATATTAACCTATAATTTTCATATGCTCTGTAACAGTTAAACCTAGGCTTGCTTTAGTAAGAGTTTGTAATTCTTATATTGTAAAGCATTCTAATATGCAAATCTAAGAAAATCTCGGTGGATTTTGTGGCTGCTTGAGCTAGCTATTCATCAAATGTTTAGGAATTTCAGCTTTGTTTCCATAAAATGACCTCTGCAGACCAGGTATATTTTTCTTTTAGAATTTATTTATTTATTATTTATATTGGCCAAGTAGTTTATAGCAAATGTTCACCGTCGCCATCCATATTCATCATTCAGTACATCTTGACTGCATTTTTCTTTGCATTCATTAGATAAGAGTACAAGGAATTTCTTTTTTTGTTTTTATTTAAAAGGTGTTATTTTAACAGGTATTGGGGATATGTTTTATGTTAAAACTGAATTTACGTGTAGTTTATAAAATGTTAAATAATTGTTATATTTTATGTTTATGTATAAATAGTGTCATTTTCACACTTGAAAAGATGGTTTTAGAATAACGGTTACAAATCATTACTATGCGTTGTAATACATAATACGTATCTGGAAATCATTAACTTTTATATAAAAAACTGCATATGTGCTTATTCTGTGTACAATATACCATGACTCATGTCAACTATCCTGCATCCAAAATACCTTTCCAAACATGGCAGGGAAACATCCTCTGCGGGACAAATAACATGTAATCTAATTTAAACAGTACGTATATTGAAGTAAATTGAAATAAAAATTTTCAAAACATGATTAAAATAAGTCTAAACATGAGGAATCCTCAAATATTTCTGTGAGCTCTTCACATATGCCAGGTATATCTCTACTTATTGCTGTGTTATGGCTTTTTCTCTCATCATTCAGATATTAGACGCACAAAAAAAATGAGAGAGGAAAAAATACCCAGAACACCACTGTGTACTAAAACCTAAAACTATTGAAGCTATTTTAACAAAATAATTTTCAATTTTTTTTATTAAAGTGATAAATAAATGATCACTGTCATATACACTTCTTTTGACTTTAAATCTTAATGTCCTGTATTAGAGAAATCAAATCAAGATTCAATCTCTTCCGTCATGTTTAGTATTTCCCTTAATAAACGGTGTTGTTATTTCACTACACGTATTTCCTATGACAATAGAGCCTTTGTAAGGTATTTCTATCCTACTTTAGGTGCAAGTATTTTTCTACCTGTTCCAACACAAGCCAAATGCGAGCAATGAAAATGCTTTATTAAATAGGTGAATGGGCAGCAAAGCTGTATGAAGATGACATCTTTTAATTGTCTGCAGTGCATCTGCTAATAAACTGCCAGGGATCACAAAAAGCACTTCTAGGATAAAGGCCAGGACATTTGTAAATGCTAAATTATTAATTAATATCAGGCAGCTATCATAACTTGCTGGTTTTTTGCCAGGAAACAGCATCCTGTTGGAAGGCTAAACAGGAAGGGTTTTATGAATGCTGAAGCCTATAATAAATCTTAGCAAGTTCTAATTTTATGTAAACCTGCTGCAGCCTTCATTTGTTGCTAACAGTCAGACTGAAAAAGCTGTGATGTCCTAATTGCCTCAGATAATTCACTGAGGATTTAAATTCAGCACAATGAATAATTTCTCAGAATCTGTGAGTAAAAACTAATGCTTTGGTTGCTGAGCTCTATATGATTTCTTACCGTATTTGTCTGAAACCAAAAAGTCCTCAAATCATGACTTGGAATTGAAATTTTGGAATGGTATACTGAATTTACCTTCGCACTTATTAGCCCATCTTCTGGTCAGCAGACAGCTGGTGAGCTGCATTATTACCCAAATCTGGAGTATGATCTTTAGTGAGAAGTCCACACTGCTTTTAGAGTAATAACTTAATCAGGCATCTCATGCTACTTGCCCCCTGTAATGAACTAGAGTACTGGGGTGATCATTGGTAGTTAATTCCCTAAATGATGGAAAAAAAGTCATCTTGGTTCAGGTAAAGAGGATATTTATTAAATCTATCACAGGCTAACAAAAAGAAGCGATATTTCTCGCTGATGTCTTCAGCTGCATCACCATTCAACATACAGGAGAGTTCATGCAGGTGTCAAGTTTCATCCACCTATCTCAATTATGCCCACATATAAAATTAATAAGCATAAGACAAGTAAATTTTATTATAAAAGGAAGCAAAGAAAAGAGATGGATAATGCAAGTCAGATCTGTTAAATTATTTCAGATGGGGACATTCCAATCTAATTTCCTAAACTTCCTAAGAGAAGAAATGAATGAGTAATCAGCAGACACAAAATTTAGACTCTTCATTTTAGAAAAAATTATATGTTCTGTTAATTTTCCTTTAGAACTGATGTAAAAACCCCAAATACCTTAGTGTCATATTTCATTCATTCTGAGACAGCACTGTTTATGATTTAGCAGGAGAAAAACCAGAAAATAAGTAATATGTTGTTTATTGTCCATATTGGAGTTGCTTTACTTGGCTATGGATAATAGGAATAGCTGTCTCATACAGATATATGATTAGATATTGTGTTCACATGTTGTACTTGGTAGGTTTGTTTATTTACATTTGTATTGACGAAACAAATGAAAGGCTGAAATACATTTTTTGAAGTGTTCAACATGATAAAAGGTAAGGCTTTTTATATTAATTTTTAAAACTTAATTGGGCCATTGAATACTGTTCCAGCTATTTTAAGTATACACAAATGCAGTTAATGAAAGAATATAAAATATAGGAAACTAGGATATGTTGTCTTTTTTTCTATTTTTACTTCCTGAGTTACATAAGATCTGAAAATTAAAATCCCTATTATTACGCACATCAAATTAACTGAAATTCACAGACATTAACAAAAGTTTGACTACTGAAAATGTGCAGATGCATTCTTTTCAGGACAATAAAGTTTTCATGATGAATCAAGTAAAACAGTTTGAATCTGGGTCAAATCCAGTGTGACACTCAGAAATGTTTCATATAAGATTTTCTCCAAACATCTATAATAGCAGTTCCACTAGAAAATGTAAATCCTACCCCATTTGTTCTTCAGTAAAATTGTAGGGTTTTGATTAGTCTTTATAACCCAGTTTATAAATATTTTTATGTGTGTGTATATATATATATGTGTCTGTGTTTTCTAAATACATACGTGACTGGACGGTGGTTCATATTGTGCTAGTAAAGCAACAGCTAATCTCTCAGAAAGACAACAAAGATGACTCCCTTTCTTTTTTAATGATTTCAGTTCCAAAAAAACCCAAACCACCACACCAAAAAGAAACGAAAATAAAAACTCAAACCTAACACAGTGATATTTTCCCTTTATTTCTTGAGGTATTTCAAAGCACTTCAGAAACAATGACGTCTAATGCCACTGAACCACACTGACCTCTGAAAGGCAGGGAATCGCCTTGAAATACACACTTACCTGTTCAATGGTTGATTTTGGAGGATAAAATGTTGTCCAAGGCAATAGGAAATGACCTCTTATATATTTCATAATGTCAAAGGGTCTGAAGTAGAAATGTTAGGCGGATGGTGCATCTACTATAAACAACACGGTGAAAACAAAATGCAAATGGATTTACCTGTTTGGACTTAAAATGAACTTCATGCACATGACTACAAGAATATGTTTTAAAAGCTTATTTGATTAGAGTTTCATGAAACAGCAAAGCCTTGGATTATGAGCTAATCAAGTACCTACATCTGCTTGATAAAAAAAGCTTCCTTGCTTTTCATTTGCCAGAAAAAATAACTAATAGAAAGATAGAACAAAATTAGTCTTGACTGTTCAGATGCATTTCCCCTTATCTGATATTTACTATTTTTCATTGATTCAAAGTAACTTTTATGAAAACAGGTCTCCAGTGAAGCTGAAAGCTGAACTTTGTTTCAGTAAGAAACAAATCTTTCTTGAAAAGAAACAATTTGAGACAAAGTGTGAAAAGAGAGTTAAACTGAGGTTAAGTATTATTGCAATGAGGTGTCCTGCATTTTCAAGGCATATATTGAAACAAATTGTTTCACATTGTTTTTCAAACAGAATTTGAGAGAGTTGTTTTATAAACAATAAAGCAAAGAACTTAAGCAGGGACAATAGATGAACAGAAAACTTCAGTGTTCAGCATTCTTTTTGTCCAGAAAAAAGAGATGTAAGGATTTAATAGTTCTTTTTTCTTATCTCCTTTCTTGGCAGCTGTTCTGTTAAGAGCCTGAATTTCCAACCTGATGATTTCTGTCTTTGGCCAGAAGTAAAATTTTGAGGGAGAAAACCTAGTGGTAAAAAGCCTCACTGACTTCAAACAGTATGTTTGATTTCACTTTGTAATCCTCACAAATATAAGAAACTTTATGTTGTCCTTTTACAAGGTAAAGGTGATAAGGGCTTAAATACTAATGTGGAAAAAAATAAATTACAGAGATTTGGAGTTTAGAAGACAAAGGTATTTGAGGAAAGTTACTCATGAGAGGAAAACCAGAACAGTCTTTACTTTCAAAGAACATAAGAATTGCACTTTTTTTTATTGAGCAGTGGGATGATGTTAGTAAGAGGGACAGGCTCAATATAGCGTATCATTCACTAGATAATGCAGTGAAAAATCAGTGCTGTGCTGTTGTCCTGGTTTCAGCTGGGATAGAGTTGATTTTCTTCCTAGTAGCTGGTATTATGCTGTGTTTTGGATTTAGGGTGAGAATAATGTTGATAACACACTGATGTCTTAGTTGTTGCTAAGCGGTGTTTACACTAACCCAAGGACTTTTCATATTCTCATACTGTCCTGCCAGAGAGGACTCTGGGAGCGCACAAGAAGCTGGGAAGGGACACAGCCAGGACAGCTGACCCAAACTGGTCAAAGGGATACTCCATACCATATGACACCATGCTGAACCAGAAAACTGGGGGCAGTTGGCCGGGGGGTGGTGGCTGTTGCTCAGGGACTGGCTGGGCATCTGTCAGTGGGTGGCAAGCAATTACATTGTGCATCACTTGTTTTATATATTCTTTTATAATTGTTATTATTATTTTCCCTTCCTTTTCTGCCCTATTAAACTGTCTTTATCTCAACCCACAAGTTATTCCTTTTTTCTGATTCTCTCCCCCATCCCACTGAGGGAGAGTGAGCAAACAGACGTGTGTACTGTTACACAGTGGCACAGGAACACAAGGTGTCTAGACACATGACAAAAAGTTTTGAGCTTGAAAATATTATCAAGGATTCGGGCTTGACAGATACTGGTGGATGAGCAGTTTTGTAGTAAGCACTCTGCTTTCAATTCTACTGCTAGAATTTCAGTTAACCCCACAATTTTTAGAAGATCCACACTAAATTTTACATTATAGTAGTGTAGCAAGCATTGGACAAAAATGTTTCAAGTAAATTCCTTCCTAGTGGACTTCAGCAGAAACTGAAATATAACTATATTAGCAGAAGCATCCTGACATTCAGAAACCATTATAGAAATAATTCCGTCCATTTCTTTACCCACCCCCAGCTACCCACCACACACACTACACTGCCTTGCACGTCTTTGCTGGAAATAAATGTGGCTTGCAGTGCACGAATAAAACTCGGGATGAAGAGCAAATTCAATTCCAGGGTAAGACTAAAATCAGAAACACAACTCAGCATCCTTCAGTTTGCTTAGAGCCAGCAGACACAGAGTAGACAAATTCTAAAATCAGGGATTATACCAACACTTTAAGCCTCACACCACCAATGGGATATTATTGCAGAGCACCAGTTTCATTATAGTTATGAGTAAAGAGGGCTTGCAGTTTAAAAAATAACTTAAGTCCTCTAAAAATCTGCATCTTTAGAGTACCTTGAAATTTGCTATGCCTCATATGCTTGTCAAGTCCTGTTTGCTGCCTGTATCTGGGGCAAATATGAGCAAGAAGCAGTAAATTTATATCAAGAAGGATATACATATATAACTATAGGATATAGATATAGTTATAAAACTATATATATGTTTGTTATATATAAACCCTTATGTATAAAGTTATAAATATATAAGTAAAAACTATGTAAAATTTCACACGCTCCTAATAAATTTCCCCAGCAAATCTCAGTTTGTCAACATTTATTTTCACTAATACAAAGCACCTGATCTCCACTTCGGGGCACACTACTGAAGAAGGCAGGACGGCATGTAAGAAACACTCCTTTGCCAAAAAATTTAAATAGATGTATGTGGTAAGACCAGGCAAGTTTCTCCTGCTTGTCACTGCTGACAATCAAAAAGATGTCTCTGCATCAGCATTGAAAAATATACCAAGTACTAAAAGATAACCACAGTCAGCCCAAGCGGAACCCATGTATTTAATTCCCCATGCTTAACACAAGCTACAGAAAGGAAACTTCTTTGGACTATGCTCTGGCCTTTGCTGTGGCCAGGGTGGCATGACACTGTGGAATTCAGGAGACGTTATGAGCTGAAACGAATTCTTACTTACCCAAGATATCAGTGAGTACATACTACAAAATATTAACCATCTGGAAAGACAGTAAATGTTACATCCAGTTCACACAAAAAGAGAGTTTACCAAGCTTATATGCCTTTAGGAAAGAATGGAACTGCTGTTACAAAAAAAATCTGATTTTAAATTGCAAAAACCTAATCCAATCATTTAATTTCAGAAGCTCACAAATGGCTTAAACTTCCACTGTACTAAAACACTGTTATGCTGTAGTGACACCTTGCACTTAATGAAGGGACACTATTAAAAAATTATACAATCAAGTACTGTATCCAGTCCACATTGGTAAACTGCTCACTATAGATAACAATAGAAATATTTAAGGGTTTATGAAAATAACCCTAGATCTTTGCCACCAGGAGAATCTGAAAGAAAAAGCCCCTGGATCTGCATTTGCATGAACGGATTCTTTCCAATTAAGATCTTTTCATTTTATTCTTATCAGCCATTCTTAGTTTGTCTGCAAGTTGCATTTACCCTGCCTTTTGAAAGTAAAACAATGGGCTACACATAAATTCTTGAAAAAGAAAATACAGTTCAAAGCACATATTTTTGTTTGTTTTCATTTTGCAGCACAAAGATGATGAAACTTCTGTGCAATAAGTCTTTGGATTTATTTTGATTAGAAGAGGTGAATATTGTGGAAAATACACTTATCATCTGGTATAAAAGCAGAAACGGATTTTCTAAACACATGGCCAGTGGTTGCAGAGGGGTTCATGACACCATCTAAACTGGAGAACTTGGCCACTTGTTCCATGGTTGTCCCTCAAGACTGTGTATGTCCCATGTCAGACTTGACTCTGTGTGTGTACCATTCGTCTCGTCCCTAAAGGCTGACTTAATCCCCAATTTACACAATGAAGGGACAAGGACAGAGAGCACACCACAAGTTGTTTAAGATACAATCTTGTATTTATTATGCAATCAAATTGTTCAGTCATTTTGAAACTATTCTATTTGGAGAAATAATACTAGACATTAACAGGTGTTTTGGTTAAGCAAGAGTAAACCAAGCACTTTATTACAGATCCATGAGATAACGTCAATGTTTAATTTAGTGTAGTACAGGGTACATCTATTTGTAGGTAAAACAAGGTCAGGCAGTGCGATCAAGTATTAGATCCTCAATTAATTCATACTAGTTAATTGCTAACTTGCTCTCTCAGCCTATTTCGGATCACTCTAACTAGCTCTCTGCAAGACACTGCCAAGTCACAGTTTAGTGCAGAGGTCACAGCAGGGTCTCTCCCTAAAGGCAACATAGACAAGACTGTAATAGATACTCGGTTCCTTTTCATTTAGCAGCAGACATAGCCAATGAATAATACCACTCGTGTTTTCATGGAGTAACAAACAAACAAAAATGGGTGTGTATCTGCCAAATATACAGGAGGGAGAGAGAGGAGAGTGGGAGGGAACAAAGCAGGAAGGGAAGGAAGAAGAGAGGAAGGAAGAGAGG
>VFFE01008976.1:1104265-1217103 GCA_008921705.1 Burhinus oedicnemus
GTATTGCCAGACAGCAGTATTTCTAAGAACCAAAAAGGAAAGAAGACATGAATATCTAATAAACATATTAATAATTTAACTTGAAATAAATTAAATTTAGATTTTTTTTAAAGCATCCAATTAATTTAAGACATAGTTAACTATTATTGTCTACGGAATCATTTTATAGTCAATACAAATATTATAAACTGGAAATGAATAAAGCTGGTGGCACCAGTATTCAACTTAAAGATTTTTTTCTACAGAAAACTGTTTCTTCAATAGTTCCTACAGACTGAGTATTCATTATCACATTTGTTGTGTTTGAGCATATTTTTATGTAATACACCATTTTCAATCCTTTAATTGAGATAAGCAAAACGAACAAGTGAAACATGGTATAGCTCAGAAAGAGAAATGGAAAAGCTTCCTAACAACAAGCATTAAAGTACAGTTGCAGATAATGAACTTTCCAGGTTTGTTTGGTTTGGTTCTTTTGTTTGTTTTTTTTAAATAAGGATCATTTGTCTAACAATTTTCTAAAATTACAATAAAAATTAAAATTAAATAAAAAAGTAAAATTAAAGGCTGTCTACTTTATTTTTCACTCAGGGATGTTTTTTTAATAAATATTTATTTCATTTTTATTAAAGTGTATTTACATGCCAAATGGAATTTTCAGAAGTATGCAAGCAGCTGTTCTGGAAGCTTTAGGTGTGTAGATGATTTGAAAATCCTCCCAGAGATAGAACTCAACTGTAAATCGTATACACTTAACACTAAATAACGACTCATGTCTACATATGACATACATACGAGATAAGAATCTAAGATTCTTAGACAATGAAGTCTAGTCAGTGGAGTCTGTACAACTATCCTTCTCACCTAAAATTAGATAGGTCTGGCTCGATGCAGTTGGCTAAAAATAAGCATTACTGCCCTTTTGAACACCCTGGGTTAAATGAGACATCTACTCAGGGCTGTAAGATGTGGTGCAGTATCTTTGGGAGACCTACGTTGTACTGAAGTGGTGGCTAGCCTTCAGGCAGGGCAGCCAATATGGCTGGCCAATATGTCATCTTGTATGACATTAGACACCTATGGATTAACAACTAATTACACCATCATGTTTTGCTAGCGCTCATCTACATTTAGTTTTCTGCAATTTGAAATGGCATACCTGCTAAAGACTCACTTCACTTGCTTTTTCATAAACATCTCATCCTTAATAAGGCTGCAGGGCATCTGAGACCTCCCCAGAGAGCTGAGAGCTGTCACTTAGGGTCTTTGGGACACCAGGCCATTACTCAGGCAGCTCTGAGTAATGCTCAAGCCAGTACAGGGGTACTCTGATGGCTCTAGATATTCATAAGTGAGGAACAAAAAGAGGTCTAGGTTACCTGTGTTCATCTTCAGATGAGCACACCTTTCTGAGATGACCCTTTAAAAAATTTGATCTTTAGACATGAAGCAACAGCTTCAAAAAGTAAAGCAGTAGAGCCCAGTGCTGTGGTATGTACAGTTTAGGAGTTTAGCTCTGGAAGTTGACTTTTCAGTTAGGCATTTCCCAGTTCTCAGAAAACAGAAACGGGAAATGTGTTGATTACGTGTAGGATTCACACAAGTCTGTGTGCTGTGCTGAAAGGTGGCTGACTCACTTAAAAACAAGTCCAAGTGGACTGAAACAGACTGAGTGTATATCCCAGATACATGCATGCAGGACATTGACACGGCCACAGGTGTGGCTACACAGATGACCTCAGACAAGGTGCTGCCTCCAGCAGCACCCACGTTCAGGACTCACACCAGACACAGGCACTGACACCCACGTCCCCGCCTCCTCTTGGGGTGGCAGAGGCAGAAGGTCACTAGTACAGCACACACACCACACTCCCCAGGTTCACAAGCACATGCACATGCACAGATTCCCTGAGCACCAGCATGGCAGCCCTGCCCAGATCCTGACCCACGTGTCCCCGACTCGCCAGCTGGTCCAGCTGGGTGCTTGCTGCACACACGCAGCACTCACACACTTGTCCCATAAGCAGCCCCCCACTTGTGGGTTCCTCCGCATACCAGCACAGATCCTCCAACCTCCTGAGACCCTTGCCTGGACCCAGGACCACCTACTCACTGGCTGGTCCACCTTGGAGTTTGCCAGCAAATCTACAAGCACATCCCATGCACTCCAGGTTTGGGGAAGGTACAGACACCTCCAGCAGCCGGCACCCAGCACACAGGCTGTGATCTGTGGTCCCGATCCAGCGCTGAGCCCCTCACTCATCCCGGTCCTCCCTTAGTAGCTGTTTTTTGGGACATGCACCACTCCCACCCCAGTGGCTGAAGGTTAAAGATCCCACTGGCTCCAGTAGCTGATGCCAAGAGCCTGCTGGTTCCAGTAGCTGTGACACCACAGGTCTGACCCCAGGAGCTGGCACCCAGTCCCCTCATGCTGGTACACCCAGTAGCTGGCACTGAGTGCTTGCAGCACTGGCACACGTGGGATAGAGAGTGAGATACACAGAGACATCATTAAGAAAGGGTTTAATAAGATGACAACACAGATGGCGGTGGTCAGGTGCTGGGCTTGGTCAAACAAGCGTACTGACGAGCATAGGTTTACACATGTCCAAGTTCCCAAGGTGTCAGTAACGCCCAGTGACAGGGGCAGAGCCTTGAACATGCCTGCTGATGGTGAAAGCTCAGGAACATTAGTGTCTAGACTCTGGTGTTTCCCTCTCCTCCTCTTCTTCTTCTCTCCCTCTCTCTGTCCCTCTGTCTTCTGCCTCCACCCCCAATATCACTAGTTTTGCCGTCTAAAATTTCTTAAGCCCCAAGAACATTCTGCATAAAAAGCCTAGCTCTTATGACATCCATAGAAATTTACATCTCCAGCTAAAATGAGTATGTCAGTATACTAAACAATAAGCTGGGTTTTTTTTTAACATTACTAATCTAATACCACTTATTCCAAGCAGGCTAATATTACTGGATTTTTCTCAAGAAATATGATCTGGCCTAATAAATATGACCCCATAAAAACGAATTTAAGGGGGGAGGGAGGAGAAAAGAGATGTCCCTCCCTTCACAAGAAAAAAAATCAGTTCTGACCACTTTCGGGTTAACAGTAGCATATCATAGTATAATAAATGTTTACAGGCAGACTGCAACAGTTATGTTTCTGTCAGCAGTTTTATAAATGAAATGCCTCATAAGTCTGCAATTCCATTTCCAAAATACAGTCCATATTTGGAGATTTGAACTTGAAAGAAGGTGTTCCAGTGTTTTAATAATCATGGGTAGCTCTATTGAAAAAACCTGAACAGATATTAAGTAACAAAATGTGTGAAAATAACGCTTCAACACTGATGTTACTTTTATTATTCCTATAGTGAGTTATATATATCTACAGTATATTTATTAAATCCAGCAAACTCACAGAACAGGATGGGACTGGGGGGAAGGAAAAAAACAAACAAACAAAAAAGTAGTTAAAACTGAAATCCCAGACTCTGATCTCAATTGTATATTTTAATCAGTTTTCCTTTAAATAACTTCTAGTGCCAGTAACATCTATTCATAGAAATATTTTGTAAAGTATTTATTATGGCTAGTTTTAGAGAGTGTGTACTAGTCTTCTTTTCAGACCAATTTAAGCTTTCAGTTATCTGGAATAACTTTACTAAGAATACAATTAACTGTATTTAACTTTTTTATTTTTTCAACATGCTTATTTTTAATCATAAATTAACTGGAATCAGGGTTGAGTATGGAAGAAGGTAAAACAAAAATTACAGAAAGCTCTGAAGAAATCAATACAGTTGCTCAAAGGCTTGGGTATGTAATGTAAAAACTGGAAAAATATGATATCTTTTTTTCGTTGGTTAGTATAAAGTCTTTATTCTTATAGACCTAGAAACACAAAAGATGTATATAATAGGAAGAAAAAAGTGCTAGATTTATAATAAATTTCATTAGACAAGCAAAAAAAAGAATAAAAAATTTACAATTTATATGCATTTGGAATTTTGTTGCTTTGAAAAAATAAAGCAAACATATATATATATATATATACTCAATCTGCACAGTTTCTTCATTAAAGTAAATGAGCACAGCATTACTAAATACAGCTACACCCAGGTATCCTGAATAAAATTTTTAAATAATAACCAAGCAAGAGTCAAGCACTGTGCTGGTTCAAAAGTGTAGAGAAGACTGGAGGCGTACCAACTCGTCAAATCCCATAGATTTTCTGACATTTGTGTGAGAGAAGATATCTTCAGCACATGCCAGATCTGTACAAAATGACATCTAGACTACCTGCATACCTCCCCATGAGCATCATTTGTTCTTATACCACCAAGAGCACACCTGGGTTCTCAGAGTTGTAATTCCTCTATTTGAAGCACACAATGACTGACTTTGGAAAGCAGGATCAAACTGTAACCCTTCCTCATTGCATTTGGCCTTTTTTGTTTTGACAAAACATCTGTGTTTCTGCCTCTGGCCTCAATGAATTTACTTAGGCAGCTTGAATTTAGAATCATATTTGAACTGGAAATGCAGAATTTTCCCAAGGATCCCAGTAACTTTGCCACATATTTCTAAAAGTGGCAAAACACTCTGAAACTGTGGGGACTTCAGAGTCAGGAATAAAAGAAGGGGAGTTTGTTAAAAGTGCTACATGATGGGTAGAATTCAGCTGAAGACGAATAGATGGGGTTTTCAACACAAGAGGGAACAATACAGTTATATCAGTTCCATTTTGCATGTGGTAGAGCAGGAGTTTCCCACAGGGTGTCACATATCCAATAAAATGCAATATAGTTGGCAATTTGTCATTGTTAATAACTCAGCTGCTTACCAGACGTTGACAGTTTTGCTGACCTTATTCTGTGTTTTCCAGCAGGAAATCTGATAGCTCATATTCACATTTTATTTTCATTTCTATCTCATTTTTCTATATTAACTTAATTTTGGATAAAATACTAATACATATTTTCAGAGAAGAGTGGAAGTGTAACAGTATATGGTTAAAAATACGACTATAAAATGAGAGTTGTGGTTTCTTGCTTGCATTTTTCCAGTATTTCTACATGAAGAGTCTAACTCTACCCGGGTCAAGAAAAGCTAAATACATGTATAACAATAGAGTCACAGAACCACAGAACAGTGAAGGCTGGAAGTTATTGCTGGAGATCTAGCAAGGTCAACTAGAGGAGGTTGCCCAGGGTCATGTATAGTTAGGTTTTGAATGTCTCCAAGGAGGGAAACTCCACAACCTCTCTGAGCACCTGTTCCAGTGTTTGACCACCCTTACAGAAAAAAAAAAAAAAAAAGTATTTTCTGTGTTTCCACACCATTCCTGCATGCTCAGATGGTGTCTCTATTTCTTCTGCCTGGTCACCTGTTCCTGATATTATTTCTTGTATCTTTCTTTTTTGTTTAAGCTTAATCAGAACCTCCTTGTTCACTCATCCAGATATCCTGTTGTCTTTGCTTGATTTTGTTCTCACGAGGATGGATTGTTCTTGATCCATGAAAATCAACAAGCTGTCCTCTATGCCTCATTTTTCCAGGACCATATCCCTTGGGATTCTTTCAAACAGATCCCTGAACAGGAAAAAGTCTGCTCTTGTGTCATCCAGGACTGAGATCTTGTTTGCCTTGTTCCCTATGGAGCTATGAACACCATCTCTGAAGAGTGCTTCCTTGTTAGTAAAGATGAGATCCAGCAGAATGTCTCCCCTCATCATCTCCTTGACCACCTGTGTCAGGCAGTTGTCATCCATATATACCAGAATCCTTCTGGGTTGTTTGAGTCCTGTTGCATTGTCCCTGCAGCAGATATCAGGATTGTTAAAGTCTTTCATGAGGACCAGGGTTTGTGAACATGAGGTTTCTCCTGGTAATCTGAAGAATGCCGCATCTACCTCTTCGTCATGGTCAGATAGTCTATAGCAGACACTCACAACAATGTTAGACAGCCTTCTAATCCTTACCGACGAGCTCTCAGCTGGCTCAACTCCTGTCCCTAGGCAGAGCTCCAAGCACTTCTGCTACTTGCTCACATACAGGGCAATTCCCCGCTCCTTGCCTTCCCCAATGAGAAGAGGAATTTGGTCTTGTGGTTTAAAATATCACTGAGCAACTTGTTCTGCTCGCCTGTATACAATTATTGAAGTTAATTGTCTTACAAGAACATTAAAAATGCAAACTAAAATCTTGACCCAAATAAGAAGACAGAGCTAGGACTTCATCATTGAGTCCATCAAACTGTGTATTAACATACGTACTTCCACATACAAACATGTACAAATCAAAACTTAGGTGAGACAATCTGAGTGACATTGCTTTCTGAAATGTTTAAGGCAGGACATATTTAGAATATAGAATCATAGAATCATAGAATGGTTCTGGTTGGAAGGGACCTTTAAAGATCACCTAGTGAAATCCCCCTGCCATGGGCAGGGACATCCTTCACTAGATCGTATTGCCCAAAACCCCATCCAACCTGATCTTAAACACTTCTAATGATGGGGCATCCACAGCTTCTCTGGACAACATGTTACAGTGTCTTGCCACCCTCCTCATAAAGAATTTCTTCCTTATATCTAATTTAAATCTACCTTCTTTCAGTTTAGAACCATTGTCCCTTGTCCTATCACTACAGGCCCTTGTAAAAAGTCTCTCTCCATCTTATATGACTCTTGTATATTGAAAGGCTGCCATGTCTAATCAAAGACATGCACAAAATGAAGCCAGAGCTACATTAGTTTATCTAGTAGAATCCTAAATAAACCAAAGCTTATCTCAGAAAAGCAAAATGGTTGTGATCTGCTATCATCTTGAATCCAGACAAACCACTGTTACCAGAAAAATTAAAGTCAATTAAAACAAATGGGGTGCAGACTGGTCATGGTCATAACTGACTGGAAAAAGTGGAAGAACTTTAAAAGTTGAAACAAATTTGCTGAAGTAGACATTCATAGCTTCTATATTGAAAAAAATAAGCAAACAAAAAAAGCTAAAACTTTAAAAGTGACCAACTGAAGTCAATAACGCATTATTGTTATCGGGTGGAGACAAAAGCTCCAGATACCTAAGTCCCAACTTTTCTGTTATCAGGATGGCCCTAATATGAAAAAATAAATTCCATCCACCTTTCTTTCTCTCTTCTTATGGGGTATGACACAGTGAAATCTAAAGGTTTGTCTTCTGCATCATGAAGAGAATGGTTTCAAAGGACCTGCCTATAGACCACAAAGGAGATAAATGGCACGTAACACATTTTTGTCAGTTCTTCACATTCCTGAGGAAACAGTGATGTCTCAGAAATCTCTGTTTCTTCAGGGAAAGTTCTTCTTTTGCACTGAGACACCTGTAGAGGTGGCAAAACCAGCTTCAAGAATCTGATTGTAATGCGTTACACATCTGGACGTATTTCCTATCCAAAATGTATGTTATGATAGCACTATAAATAACTTTTAGGTTAACCCAACAAAGAAAAGGCTAGGAAGGGTCAAAAAAGATCTTGTGATGATTATTCTGTACCATACCAGCTCTCCCTGGAGCCTTTCTTTCTTTATTTTTGAGGGGGTTCAGGGTTTTTTTTCCTCTGCAGGTTTTTGTCAGAATACTGAAGAACACAAAACGTTATAACAATGTAGAGCATTATAAACAATGTAAGCAGTGTGACAAATTGGGGTTAATAACTATGTCATCTAGTGAATAGTATTCTGGCTTTCTGAATATCCCGATGTATTTCAGTGTCTGTTTGGAATGTAATTTTAGAGTAGCTACATTAGTTCAGTATTCATTTTGAAGGTGGAAATAGAATTCATATACAAAATCTTAACTACCTGAAGTTAGATGTCTAAATCTCAGGTAGCCACCCTAATGTCTATGGTAGTCAATAAAGAGAAATGAGAATATACAATTTCTGAGCTCTTATGAGCATAAATGAGCATATATGGTTTCTGTCTCATTCTGAAATTTGTGTCTAAATTGCTGGGATAATCTTATTTTCCATGGGATATATTTAGCTGCTTAAGCATATTCATCTACTCACTTATGAAATTTTCTAAGCATCCAAGGCATCCATGGCACTTGGAAAATCTGACACACAGGTTATAGGAGAGCTTCACCTTCTGGACCAGCAGCCAGAGGTCAGATACAATAATCAATGGCAGCTAAATAATGCTGAAAATCAAGAAAACTTAAAGGCCTCATTATAGGGACAAGATGGCCAGAATGCAAAATCCTCTTGAACAAAGTAGTTGCCACACCTAGCAGCCAGAGCAAGCAAGAAATCTTGGGACATTTAGTAGCATGGAGATTTTGATAGAGGAATAATTATTGAGAAAATAGGACTGAATCAGGTTGCAGAAACTGGAAAACTACAAAAACTGTCTGGACAGATGGTCACAGATGATTTACCAGAAACATCTTAACTTCCTTTACCTATTTTTAGAACAGCATCCTCTCTAGGGAATATTTGTAAACAATAATCAGTCTCAGTACAGTACATGAATGAAAAACATGCAAACAACATCAGTGGTTAATTGGATTTACTAAAGTAATTGGGGAAAACTAGATTTTTTTTCTTATTAAATAAGAATTTTCTCAGGTTTTGGGTTTTTTATTTAACCTTTGATGAAATTGTAGTAACATTTAGTGAGATGCAAAATTTGAAATTTTCACAATATGACTGCTATGGCTAAATGTATGTGAGATCTGTAGAAATTTTGAGTACTATTTTAAGCACCTGAAGGTTTAACATATTTTGACCAGCCACCTTCAAATATGCAACAGATTTAGAATATATAATACTTCTCTTGTGTACAATTTTAATGAGACTGAACTTAATGCTCATTTTACAATAACAGCATAGTATTCACTATGAATTTCTTAGTAAATGAGTCGATTGTAACCAAAATTGTAATGGACTATACACTTTGATTAACTTTATTCATATCTTTCAGGAGAAAATATAGCTGAGCACTGCTTGTGATCATTGGACTAAAACTAGCACAGTTATCCCCATCCATGCTATAAAGAGTTGTCCAGTTTACTCTACCCATTTCCCTTGGATGTGGCTTCTTAGGGAGACTCAGGAAAATAAATTCAAGTTAAGACTGTGAATTTAAAGTGGATTACTTAAACTGGACTAAGCGTGTATCAGAAGAAATTGAATTTATCTAAATTTATGAACTGGCCTAAGTAATCCACTATAAAAAATATTAACAAAATTATTTAGGGTGGTCTAATTAATTTACTCTGTAAGTTAATTTGAGCTAATTTTTTTTTACTGAAAGTTCCCAAGTGCGCAAGTTTAAGAAAACCAGTAGTTGATGCAGAATACTTCAGAAGTCTCAGGTACCTATGTCTGTCTGTGTAAATCTACAAAGATATATATCTATGTAGAGATGTGAATTATAAATATAAGCATTTGTTTATTGTTATCATTAAATATTAAATACAAGGTGGCAAACTACTGAACTGAGAAAATTTTATTTGATTCTACTAAATACAAATCATTCTAAGGAACAGGCATACAGTTCAAACAATGACTAGTTAGCAATTTCCTGCCATGAACATTTATTTGTATTGTTTCTAAAACACAGCAAGAGAATTACAGCACATCCTGCTGAACTATGTAACATTTCATTTGTATTTTGTGTCACTCTGTATATGTAAAGAAATTGCTTCAGGGTGCACTGTAACACTGATAACTTTTTGCATAGCAAGCAAGGTTGAATATTTCAATATACAAGAATAGCATTGATTTTGTATATTAGTAAATCAGAGGGTAAATCCTACCATTTTATTAAAATAAAATATCTACATTTCCAGCTTTCTTGATTTTTATGTTCTTCCTTTCCACGCTTAACATATCAGATGGACGTACAAAAACCTTGTCTTCTAATCTTTTCTCAGTCTTCTTGCATTCTGAGAAATAAGGCCTTATTATCAGGTTCACTAGCAGAGATAGAGATGTGATCACCCCACTCTTCTCAGCCACTTGTCATGCCACACCTGGAGTACTATGTTGAGTTCTGGTCCCCGCAATTCAAAAAAGACACAGACAGACTGGAAAGGCTCCAAAGGAGGGCCACGAAGATAATCAAAAGCCTGGAGAATCTGCCCTGTGAGGAAAGAAGGAGTTAAATTTCTTCTCCCTGGAGAAGAAAAGGCTTGAGGGGACCTTATCACAGTATTCCAGTACTTAAAAGGCAGCTACAAAGAAGATGGAGGTGCTTTCTTCACAAAAAGTCACATGGAGAAGACAAGGGGCAATGCACCAGGAGATGTTTCATCTCAGTATAAGAAAGAAATTTTTTACAGTAAGAATAATCAATCACTGGAACAATTTTTCCAGGGACATGGTAAAGTGCCTGTAAGTGGAGATTTTCAAGATGCAATTGGACGGGGTGCTAGATAATCTCATTGAGGCTCTCTTTCCCATGAAGCGTTGGACTAGATGATCTTTCAAGGTGCTTTCCAACCTGGCCTGTTCTACAGTTCTATGTTTCATTGTGATTTCAAAATTCTTCCTGTGTTCTACATAGGAGATAAATTTTGAATTACGCACTATACTAGTATATTTCATTTAGATACTTAAAATGGGTACCACTGGGGCCAGGGCTATTTTGAATCTGTTTCTACCTATTGTACATATTGCACATCTTTCTTTGCTGTTCCTTAATACATTTCCAACAAATAGAGTGAAACCAATATCTTTTAGCAGACTTTCATTAACTAACGCTGAATATGTCTTTGTTGATACTGTTTAAGTGAAATTGATGCCATTGCCACTAAATGTATTTGTACTTCTCCTGTAAACATGTTAAAGAGAAAATTACCCTACACCAGTGATACATGGCATCTGAAAGAAGGTCTCAAATCAAAATAAGAATTTTCCTATTTAATTATATCAATCTTCCATGTCAAATTTAATAAATTCACTATATTGTTTTTAAATGATGCCACTGGAGTCTTTAGAATTCATTATTACTTTTTATTTCTCCATAAGTAGTCTTTCAAAGCAAATGTTGCTTGGGGGTTGAAATATATTTTAATTGCATACAATTAAATAAATTGGTATTTTATTTCTATTTAAAACTCCTTGCAACCTGTTTTAGATCCAGCATTTTCTCATTTTAGATAACTTACCCTTTTTAGATCCACTTCTAAATACAATCTGAAGGCCATTTTCTTTACACAGGCTTGTTTGTTCCAGGCTTTATTTTACTTCAGATTTTTAAGTTAAGTTTATTAGATGGAAACTCTAGGTCTCATCTGTTTCACCTGGAAAAACATTGACCCTGCAGTCTTAGCTTAAATTTCCTATTCTGCCTTTAGCAATTAGTCATTAATAGTACAGATCATTTAACACAATTTTTATAACTGAATACTCATACCCCAGGCAAGATTTTTCAAATATTTTTCACAATTTTTTTAAAAAATAAAATTGCTTATTTTTGTTTTCTGAAAATTACAGATTTTAGCCAGCTTCGGTACATTTATATGTAAGTTTGTAAATATATATATATGGGTATATACCACAGAGTGCATACAGACATGGCAAAATCACAGTCTGACTTCCACTTTAAGGAAGGGTGCCAGGAAAGTTGTGCTTCTAAATTTTTGTGGAACAGAAGATGTATAGAGAGATCACAGAGATACGAGATCCCCCAGAATATTGCAGTCAATATCCTGTTGAGGTTCAGCCCATTAACATATCTGGTATTATACAGGGTCAAGCAATGGCAGATAGATGAATTTTAAAAAAAAAAAAAAAAAGAAAGAACAAGTGTATATGACCAGCGTGGCTATAGTATGGCTAAAGTTTTTAAAAGAAGCAGTACTCAATTCAGTTATAAAGACCCATGTGTCTAATAATATTTGAGATACACTGCTGTATCTTGCCTGACTTCCATGTGCTACACTAGAGAGAAGTGGCTTTTCCATAGTTCCTGTGTCATATTTCTCAGACTTTCATGAATGGCTCAGGTACTCCAGGGGTATGTAGAGAGCGTTGTGAAGCTCATTATGTGATATTGAAAAGTGGTTCCATTAGGTATACTGACTGTCTTTGGAATTTTGGCTGAAATCCACAATCTGGACACCTTAGTTAAGCACAGATGTTGGCCATCTAGCCTTTGTGCAATGATTGATGTCTCTTAATACAAGATCTTAAAAAATCGATTATGAGTTCTCATTACTTGGAGTTACTATGTTAGATGACTATCACTCTTCACTGGCTAAGCAGAGAAATGATAGCAGCTAGGCACCTATGTCTTCTTGGGAGCCAGTCTGTCTAGCCTTTCTCTGAAGATGGGCACCTGATAAAGTAGAGCTGGATTCTTTTCTCTAAAACATGGCAGTGATCACGATGCCAAATAGCCTTTTGCTATTATAGTGGTTGGATCACTTTCACAAACTACTCCAACACTCATCTCATCTCTGAGAGGTAAGGCTTTCAGCCTTTCAGCACTCACCTGACCTCCATGCCTGGTAGGATCATGGAGCAGATCCTCCTAGAAGACATGTTAAAATATATGAAAAACAGGGAGGTAATTATAGAGAGCCAACGTGGCCTCACCAAGGGCAAATCATGCCTGACTAATCTAGTGGCCTTCTACAATGGAATGACTGCATCAGTGGACAAGGGAAGAGCTAAGGATGTCATCTACCTAGACTTCTGTAAGGCCTTTGATGCAGTCCCCTGTAGTATTCTGGTTGCTACATTGGAGACACAGGGGTTTGACGGATCGTTAAAAGGATAAGGAACTAGTTGGGTGGCTGTGTCCAAAGAGTTACAGACAATTGCTCAATGTCCAAGAGGAAACCAGTAATGAGTGGTGTCCTTCAAGGGTCTCTACTAGGACCAGTACTATTTAATATCTTCATCAATGACATAAACAGTGGGATTGAGTGCATGCTCAACAAGTTTGTAGATGACACCAAGCTGAATGGTGCCATTGACTCACTGGAGGGAAAGGATTCTGCCCAGAGGGACCTTGACAGGCTTGAGGAGTAGGCCCTCATGAAGTTCAACAAGGCCAAGTACAAGGTCCTGCACCTGGGTTGGAGAAATCCCCAGTATCAATACAGGCTGGGTAATGAGAGCAGCCCTGTGGAGAAGGACTTGGGGATATTCATGGACGAAAAATTTGACATGAGCTAGCAATGTGCACATGCAGCCCAGAAAGCCAATACTATCCTGGGCTGCATAAACAAAAGCATGGTCAAGGGATGTGATTCTCCCCCTCTATTCCACTCTGGTGAGACCCCACCTGGAGTACTGCATCCAGCTCTGGGGTCCTCAACACTGGAAAGGCATGGACCTGTTAGAGCGGATCCAGATGAGGGCCACAAAAATGAGGGTTGGAACACCTCTCCTATGAAGAAAGGCTGGGAGATTTCGGGGTTTTCAGATTGGAGATGAGAAAGCGCTGAGGAGACCTTACTGTGTCCTTTCAATACTTAAAGGGGGCCTATAAGAAAGGTGGAGAGACTTTCTACCAGGGCCTGTAGTGACAGGACAAGGCGGAATGGTTTTAAACTGAATCACTTGATTGCACATAGAAAGGTTAATTTGAGGGGCTGTATTAAGTCAACATGTGGTATCATCAAACCAGCAGCTGAACTGTTGTCAAGACTTTTTACAGCAGAACAAGGAATAATGAAGAGATATTTTTCAGAAGTATTTGGGGAGCACCTCTCAAATTTGAGAGAATGTTTCTTAAAAAATGTAATAGTAAGCAATTACAGAATCACAGAATCACTGGGGTTGGAAGGGACCTCTGCAGATCATCTAGTCCAAACCCCCTGCCAGAGCAGGGACACCTAGTGAAGCTTGCACAGGACGGTGTCCAGGTGGGTTTGGAGTGTCTCCAGAGTCAGAGATTCCACCACCTCTCTGGGCAGCCTCTTCCACACCTCTGCCAGCCTCAAAGGAAAGAAGTTCCTCTTCATGTTTAGAGGGAACTTCCTATGTTCACCTTTTTGCCCATTACCTCTTGTCCTATCTCTGGGCACCACTGAAAAAAGACTGGTCCCATCCTCCCGGCACCGTCCCTTGAAGTATTTATAAGCATTGATGAGATCCCCCCTCAGCCTTCTCTTCTCCAGACTCAAAAGACCCAAGTCTCTCAGCCTTTCCTCATAAGAAAGATGGTCCAGTCCCCTAATCATCTTTGTAGCCCTCTCTGCTGTACCCTCTCCAGCAGTTCTCTGTCCTTCTTGAACTGGGGAGCCCAGAACTGGACACAGGACTCCAGATGCAGCCTCACCAGGGCAGAGCAGAGGGGGAGGATAACCTCCCTCAACCTGCCTGCCACACACCTCTTGATGCACCCCAGGATGCCATTGGCCTTCTTGGCCACAAGGGCCCATTGCTGCCTCATGGTCATCCTGTTGTCCACCAGCACTCCCACGTCCCTTTCCACAGAGCTGCTTTCCAGCAGGTCAGCCCCTAACCTGTACTGGTGCACGGGGTTATTCCTCCCCAGGTGCAGTATCCTACACTTGCCCTTGTTGAACTTCATGAAATTTCTCTCTGCCCAACTCTCCAGCCTGTCCAGGTCACGCTGAATGGCAGCACAGCCTTGCGGTGTGTCAGCCACCCCTCCCAGTTTTGTGTCATCAGCAAACTTGCTGATGGTACCCTCTACCCCTTCATCCAGGTCACTGATGAATATGTTGAAGAGGACTGGACCCAGTACTGACCCCTGGGGAACACCACTTCTCACAGACCTCCAACTAGACTCTGTGCCACTAACCACAACCCTCTGAGCTCTATCTGCCAGCCAGTTGGGTTTTTTTCAAATATTGGATTGCAGGATATTCAAATTGCTTGGAATGGGGAACTGATTTAAATTTCGGTATCTATCCTGCAAAATAAATTCTATTTTTCAACAAAATCTTATTAGCAGATATTTTGCCAAAATGCTTCAGTGTAAGGAAGGGAACGAAACAAGAATACATTTAATTGGTGTTTAATTTGAATATATTTTTGGACTATGGACATTACAAGTTATAAAACTTCACAAATGAAAACAGATTCAGTTTTTTGCCTGATAAAGGTGCAGAAACACAGGATATTTATTCCAGTGCAAAAAGCTATCAAAAAGCCAGTATTCCAAATTCTTAGAACCCAATGAAGCAAAATATTCAGCAATGTTTGTGTATTCTGTTGAATTCATGCATAGGGGTAAATTTCTCCCAGGGAACGGTATTCCGTTATAGCTTCAATTGAAGTTGAAGCTGTTTCTAAGTTTCCTAGTTACATTTTATTTTATTGCACTCAAGTGTCCCCAAACAAAATTAAAGAAAATACTGAAAGCAAGGTATTAGTTACATGTTACTGCTGAAAATTTGGCAGTTAATAAGAAAGCCACCTAATACAATAGGAGGAATATTTTTCTGTAATCTATCTATCAAAGGGGACACTAAAAGTACTTTTATCTTTCCTTCTCACATTTTCAATTGTAAACCTTTGCATCCCCTTTTTTCTTCTTTTTCTTTTTGTAGAATTACAGGATGTTAAATTTTGTTTTATCTTTGCTACTTCATAATTTCTCAAGAATCTAGACTTCTTTTTTCTTCAGCTTTCAGTTCATACTCAGAGACTCCAAGCTGTTAGAATCCAGAAGTAGTGTTTCATAATTCTTTTCTTCACTGCACAGAAAAGGCTGTCATGGCATTTTTGTATTTATTCATGATGTTATTTATCTCTGAAACAGTCAAAACAGTGCTCAAGAGAGTTAGTTTGAAAATGATATCAAGTTATACCATGCAACAGGATAGTAAGTGTGAATGAGATACAATGGTAAAGGATAAAAACAGCTTCTTGATTTTTTGTGGATTTTTGTGTTTTTTTTTCTTTAATTTCAACTCATCCTTTTGAATCAGAGAACAAAAAGGAAACAGTAGACAGTCCTGTTTTTACAGAACTTATGACATACATAGTTAAAATTTTATACTGACTATAAAAAACACAATGCAATGTATTGTGTAACTTAGGAACATCCTACATGCAGTTTGAACACAAAATATTCGTACATCATTTATGTTTTGATTACACACTAAGTGCTGACAAGGTACTGAATTTATGAATAATGCAAAGAAACTGAAAGAACGGGCTTTTTAGATTCTGTTCTGAGCCTCTGTTTTTCAGCCAAAATGATTTAACAATGTAAAACACATGTCATTGATGGAATATGATTAGAAATACATTGTGTTCTTGTCAGTTAACAATTATTCCTGTATGCATTAGTGATGCAGTCATAGCAGCTATAAAAGCTGAGTGTCAGGTATCTCCAAAAATAAAAGACCACAATCATTTCAGTAACACCTAGTACTTCTAATTCTCTCTGAGTAATGTTTTGTCATTAAAACAAATAATCAGACAAGAAAATTAACATACAACTCTGTGGCATTTCCATTGATCAATTTAGTAAGCATTGGGGAAAAAATGCAATCACATTAGAAATATATTCAGAATAAGCAAAGTGCCCCATAGTCAATTAATTAAAAAAGAAACAAACAAACAAAAAAACCCCTTAAGAACCCACGAACCCCGATCCTGCACAGTGAAATTTAAAACTCTGAAAATTTGTTGTATTTTTAATTGAAATGTATTGCATGATTAATTTTGATTTATGGAGAATCTAATGTCTGTGTTCTTTTCATTTCCCTTTGCTGAAAATACCCTTAATCATCTTTTTAATCAATATTAGAAAAAACATCAACATTGTCACATTTACAGTGGGATCCCACAGAGCCTAGCTCCAGCATGAGCAAAATTCTCCAACTGACAAATATTTCATGTTGGACTACATTAAGCAATTAGCCTCCTTCCATAAACGACATTTATATGTTAAAGGATTATTTGTTTCAAGTGACTTAAACAGTTACTCTAAGTTTTACATCCACAAATGAGACAATGCTTCTCATTAATATTTATAGAGAATGTTGTTTAATTTAGTCACTTCAACTCTACGGAGTTTTCTGTTGCAGAATGTTCCTCAAGGACTTCTATTCCACCATTTAAGTAGGACAGAAGTCTATTCAGAGCTATATTCCGTAATCAGAACGACACCAAGATGTGAATACCATATTCAGAGTTGGTCATACCCAGAAGAATTTCTGTTTTTTAAAAATAAACCAAAAACTGAAGTAATGTGCCTTGCCTGGGATGGTAAAGTACTGTGCATAAACTATACCAGCACACCAAGACTTAGGTGTGTTAGTATGCCACTAGAGACTCAACTGAAAAAACGGGATAAGGTTTTTTTTATTTTATTTAATCAGTTTTTAAGAGTACGTTAGGATGAAATTTACTCTGCACTGCAAGTGTCTCTGTCTTTAAGGGACTTCTAGACCCCTTGTTCAGATATAGGTGTCGGCACTGTAGATGTCTAAAATTTGGCAGAATTCTGCTGATGACCTCCTACCAAAAATTATTTCATTCCTTTCAGTATTTTGAAAGACAAAAGTGTCTGTGCATTAGTAGATTATGATGCTTATATACCACAGTGATACGTTAAACTATTCACAATCATACTTCTTTCTATTAGATACTTTTAAAGACGTGTCCCCTTTGCAACACCCAGCAAAAGAGGTTTAACTTCCCATTTCTACATATTGCTTAAAATAGTTCTGAGTTGTTTGTTTGGGAACTCAGAACATCAAATGCAAGACATGGGAAAGCAGAGGAATGCGTTTTAGACCTTTATTACACATTGCAAAAAAATGTGCTTTCATTCTGACTGTGTCAATGCTATGGAAATCCTTCTTAACTCAAAAAGATCACAGAATACTTTAGAGCCAAGGTGCAAGGAAATCAGAAGGGAGGATGGGACTATCATTGGTGTCTCTAATTGAAAAGAATCCTCTAAGAATTACATGGAATATATGTTATTTATCGGTTTTGAATGGTAGACAGAACTCTTCTTGATCAAATTCACTGAGAGTCCCAGACTTTTTTCTTCCCTGTAACCTCCCAAGTCTTTCTGCAAGGAGAGCCATCTACCTTGGAAAGAGGTTTAAATAGATTTTGATCTTCCTGATAAAGCAAGCAGGTAAATGTCTAATCTTATTTGGTGCCTTTCATTGACTTTGAGTTAAATTGTAGTGGTAACTCTTTTATAAATATATTTTCAATCATTGTTTGTTTCCGATGTCAAACAGGATATTAGTTTTCATCAGAATTCTTTCTGAGAATATGCTACAGGATGGAAAGAAGTAACCCAAAAAGCGTCTGCTGAGTCTCAATAGATTTTGCTTTCAGGCTTGAAGGCTTTTTCTAATCTTACGCAGTCATTAGAGATAAAAATATAAAACCTTTTACAAAATGAAGGGAAGAAAGGGATAGCAAAGCTAATTTTGCTTTTATTCCAAAAAAGTCAGTTATCTGACAGAAAAGGAACTTTGGTGCATGTACAGTACATGTGGTTTTCTCTCATCAGTAATGCTCCTTGAGATTGTTCCAAATTGCTCTGCAATATCCCTTTTGATTTTATTTAGTTTAGCTAAAGTCATGTACTAGAGCTGGTTACTGATCTCCACTCAGGAAGATTTTCCTATAACTATACCAATGCATTCTAGTTAAAAATATTTGGAAAGTTGTTCTCAAGATTCAGCAAGGCTTAATTTACTATCAGAATTTTCTACTTTTCTAGACTATCAAATCTCCAGCAAGAACTGAATTTCATTTTCATGGAGTTCATTTTGTATTTATATTCTTCACTCTGAATGCACAGAGTCATCAGGAAAGAGAGCTGTATTTGAATAAGGAAGGGCAAACACATGATTAAAATTATTTGGTTTCATTTTTTCAGGTGTCAGTCTGCGGTTTACAGTCAAAGCTAGCACGCTTTACTTAGACTTGATGAAAACAGGTCTTGCATCTCTAAGATATCTTGCATTGAAAAATCAGAAACAGTTGATAATAGTTTCATCCTTCTCATCATTTGTACTGTTTCTTTTGAGATGAAATGATCTGTCATTCTTACTTATCATCCAGCTGTTGCTCCAGAAGGGCAAGGACCTCCTTTAGGTCCTGCTCTGTATATGATAGACCAACATGGATGTCTTGGACATCTGGTAATGTCTACAACGGCAGTAGATGCCTGCATTTCAGCAACTGAATTGGCCCCATGAGTAAGATTTAACTCAGATTGCAGACAGCTTAAAATAATATCTATGTACAGGTGTTTGCAGGTAACCTAGAGCTTTAAGCTCTCATTTTTGGGCTTGAAAGGGAGCCTCTGATCAATGAACCTACTGGAATTCTGAAGGGATATTCAGTTCACTCTAAAAAGAAGTATCTGTGTTTAGCCAGCTGTCTTCTCTCTCAGTTATATTTCCTATATTGACAGGATCTCCTGGGTTTTGTCATTTAGCTCCTATATAGACACCTGCTTTTAGACCCCTAGAGTTAGGTATCAACAGTGTGGAATAGATTACCACCCCAGCAGCATGCTCTGTTTTACATAATTTTAGCCATGAAAAAAACTAGTTTACTTGTGTAGACTAGTATCTTAGTTCTTCCCGTATTAACAGATATTCCAGCCTTCAAAGAACCAATTATACTACTTGTCTTAAGGCAGGAATAATGGCTTCCTGGAATGAATACTTGTCATTCATTGCAGAAGAAACATACATAATTAGGTTAGACTAATTAGGCACAGTTAGGTTAAACTTCAAGAGATACAGGTGAGGTGAGGCCAGTGATGTGTGCTTCTTTGCTGCTACGACTTCTTTATTGGTGCATTTTGATGCACCAAATATGAATTCTATTTATTTTTCTTCAATTAGATGTCAGTTGGTTAAAAAAAATCAGATATTTTAAAATTTTTACTATTAGTTATCACAATTCAAGTTTTTTTTCCTGTTAGATATTATCATTATTGGCATCTATTATCATATATTAAAACTTTTAAATCACTTCTGGATTATATATGAGCTGTTTCAAACTCTGACTTTGCCAAAGAACTGGAACTTTTACAGAAAGACTAATTTGGATGTTTAAATATCATAGGTATTTTGTTCCCCTCTTCATTCTCTCACAGATATTACATTTGCAAATTAATGTCTTCTCTGAGATAGAGCCATGATCTTACTCCTTAATATTGGAATTAATGAATCTAAAGCAGTATTGGAATAACACTGTAGCAGAGAATGATTACATATCGCACTACTGAAAGATAACATGATTTGTATACACAAAATTTTACCCACTAACATATTCTTATACAGAGCAGTGCAAAATAACAGAATAACTGCACTAAATCGCCTGAAAAAAAAAAAAGGCAAAACCCAACGCAAACCAATAAATTTTTAGTCCCCGAATTATGCAGCTCCTTCTGTAGTATTTCTTTTTTTCAGTTTTGATTCTCCCTGAAAAAGTGTGACTGTAAATGACACCTTCATTTCAAAGAGCTGTTTCTTCCATGTATTCATTTGTAAACTCATGTAATTCAGTCTAGATACTGAATTTTGTAAGGGAAGGGGAAGAAGGGAGGCAAGTGACCTTAACTTTTTTTAGGACCAAACAGACACTCCAGGAAGGACACTGGAACAATGAAAATAGCTGAATTAATGTCAGTCAGGTCATAATCTGAACATGGGGTTGTACTAGTGACTCTCTGACCCTTCTCTGTGAAAAAAGTACATTTTGTGTCAGATCATGAGAGCTAGCAATAGCAAAAAAGACAGTTTCTTGTTTGAGAAGTGACTAAGTTGAGTCTTCAGCCACTGAAAGATGAGACAAGGAATCCTATGATGTAATTTTTTCAGTCATTTTATTTTACTGTAGTAGAACTTTTTCATTCTGTGTGAAGCTTTTAAAGAAAATCAAATTTTGTATATCATCTCTGATTTCTGTTGAATTTATACGTACTTAATGAATTTTAAAAAATACCGGGAGCTATTTACCTAATACAAAAATTCTTCACAAAGGCCTTTTTGTTACAGAGAAATCATTAACCTACATATGAGGTTTTTACTTTCTCAGTCTAAAGCCAATTATTCAATCTATTTTCAATTCTCTCATAACACTGAATTCAGTTCTTGGGTTTTTATGAAAGCAATTTAAATGGTTACTACAGCAAGCATACCATAATTCACCACAGAAATCATGCCAATGAAATAATGTAGAATTAGTGATAAAGCATAGACAAAAGCTGAGATCAACTCCTGATAATTTGTGTCCTGATATCTATTAATGCAACTAGGTAAAAAAGAATCTAATTGTTGTTGGACTTGTTCCGAGGCACTTGTTGCCTGATTCCTGAAGTGCCAGTATAACGCAAAGGCTGACTGCTTCAAATTCTTGTGCTATTTGAGAATGTCACTACTAGGTCTGAGTGAAAGTCCAGTAACCTTTGTTGAGCAACATTAATGTAACAGATGCTTAAGTGCAGAAGTATGGGTAGAATAATTCCTCATTTTTTTTCCAAAAAATAGTACATTAGAGACTTCCTGGGCCAAAAGTTGAATTCAGTTTCAACTTGTTTAAGTCTTTTGTGAACCCATTTATGCTTTGCATCTCCACAGCTTTCTGTGGTGTTCAGTTCCATGACTCAACTGTGCTGTAAGGAAAAGTATACTTCTTTCTCTTTGCTTTAAATGCAATACTTGAGAATTTTATTGCATGTCTTTTGTTCTTTGGGAAAAAATAGTAGACAATTTTATTTTTGGTGCAGCTTTTCAAACATTCCTTCCTTTCTAGATGCCTATTTCTTTACAAATAATATGTTCAAAATCCCAGCCTCTTAAGCTTCTCCCCATACAGAAGTTATCATAAAGCTGACCTTCTTCTGTCATCCTTTTTCTAGTCTTCTCTTTGAAGAGAGGATGACCGGAACTGCACACATTTGCGATGTGGAGGTACCATGGATGCTTTGTACCATGATAATGGAGTTCAGAAAAACTGACACCTGTGTGGAAACGATGTATTTTTACTGGAAAGATGAAAGTTAATGAGTCTCTCTTGATGATGATCAAAGGATGGATGCATGGAAAAAGAAGCTAATAGAAAATGAACCCATAAAAGAATATGTTTCTCTAAAATTTAAAATTCCATTTTTCCCTAAGATATGTAGGAAGCATGAGAAAAAGGTTTAAAAAAACCAAGTAGTTTTCTCTATTTTTCTGAAATTTCCTCAAGCAATCACAGCTATTTGAGTTACAAAACTTAAAGGAAATTTTAATGGTAAATATTCTATTTTACTGCAAATTTATATATATTAGAGGGTTTTGCCTTCTTTTGTATTGTCAGTTAATGAAAATCAAGTTTGATTTAGTATTTTTGCACTATTTTTACATAGTTCTAACTAACATTTTTCCTTCAATGGTACAATACTTTTAAGAAACCTTACATTTCACTACTATCATACTTACAGCTTCTCTGTGGTTTGAGACCATTTGTCATTGTAACTATATAATCTAGCCTCAAAGTATTACATATTTGTCTGGATTTTCCAGGAACACACTTGCTTTGGTCAGTCAGTTATATTATTTGAAGATATACTAATTAAGCTTTAGATAAATTAAATAACATTCGAATGTAAAATGATGTAAGACACATTCTTATCAAAATTATCCTTCGAGTGATTCATCATCATCACAGGTCGTTGCTCTGATGAAATTAATCTGCAAAACCACCTGTGTGACAGAGCTAATGATATATTAGTGTGCTTAATCATTAGTGATCATCAGCAGCCGATGATGTATTAGTAGGTTGCTCCAAGGATGGTGCTATCCAGAAAGAATGAACTTCTATAATTAAATTATGGCACAGAAGTCAACAACAAGACCATAGTCTAACCCAGTCAACAGCAGGTACGAACACCCGGCACTAAATCAATTTATCTAGAATTTTTTCTTTTGGCTTGCTAGTTGCAGCTTTGTAACTTAGTTAATCAGATCTCATTACCCTTGTGGAAAATTATATTTGCTCTACTTCCTTCTCCAGTAGCATTTGGCAATGCTTACACTATTAAGCCTTCCAATACTTAGAGAGGGGAACATTTTTCACGACATTAAAAAGTACAAAGCCCCTTGCCAATAGCACTACTGTGCTTTTCAATGAAAGTGGCAAACTAGGCATCTGTAAGAAATTCTTACAGGACCACATAAATGATGTTAATAGACACTTTTCAGCTTTGCCAGGTTTTATCTTTGTCATAATAATGGTGAGCAAAAATTAGACAGCAGGAAGCAGACAGACAAAATATACTGGACAAGTAGACCACTCAAACCAACCTAATAATTTTAGTTCTAGGATTAGGTCACAAAATTCAGTTTGGAATGACAAAACTGTGACAATACAAAATTACATTGCCTTTCCCTTATATTAAACAAAAAGTCCTTTGGAATTCTGTTTCTCCTATTCAACCACCTTCTTTTCATATCCCACCCAGATGATGGGCACCTGTATCCATTTTTTTTCAGAATCTTCCTTCCCATTTTAAGCTTCTCCTAATTCTTATGTCTAGATCTTTAACATTCTCAGGCCTCCAAGAAGGTGCCATTTATGTCACCTTGCACATCTCTATGGAGTCAATGGAATGGAATGGAATGGAATGGAATGGGAGAGAAGAGAAGAGAAGAGAAGAGAAGAGAAGAGAAGAGAAGAGAAGAGAAGAGAAGAGAAGAGAAGAGAAGAGAAGAGAAGAGAAGAGAAGAGAAGAGAAGAGAAGAGAAGAGAAGAGAAGAGAAGAAGTTTAGTTCCAGCTGGAAGAGAGCTACAATGATCATCTAGTTTAACAGGCTGACCAATTCAGGGCTCACCAAAAGTTAAAGCATGTCACCACAGGCATTGTCCAAATGCCTCTTAAACACTGACAGGCTTGGGCCATCGATCACCACTCTAGGAAGCCTGTTCCAGGGTCTGACCACTCTCTTGGTAAAGAAATGCTTCCTAATGTCCAGTCTAAACCTCCTCGGGACGGTTTTGAATCATTCCTATGCATCCTATCACTGGATAACAAGGAGAAGAGATCAGCACCTCTCTCTACTTCCCCTCCTCAGGAAGCTGTAGAGAGCAATGAGGTCACTCCTCAGCCTCCTTTTCTCCAGACTAGACAAGCCCAAAGTCCTTAGCTACTCCTCAGAAGACATGACTTCCAGCCCTTTCACCAACTTTTTTGTTCTCCTCTAGATGCATTCAAGTACCTCAACATGCTTCTTAAACTGTGGGACCCAGAACTGCACACAGTACTCCAGATGAGGCCACACCAATGCTAAATACAGTGGGATAATTATCTCTTTTATCTGGCTGGTGATGCTGTGTTTAATGCATCCCAGGATGCGGTTTACTCCCCTGGTTGCCAGGGCACACTGCTCACTCTTGTTGAGCCTGCTGTCAACCAGCATCCCCAGACCCCTTTCTGCAGGGCTGCTCTCCAACCACTCCTCTCTCAATTTATACTTGTGCCCAGCATTCCGTCATCCCAGAATCTAGTATTTCTTCTTGTTATATTCAATACCATTGATGATTGCCCAGTGCTTCAATCTATCTAAATGCTTCTGCAAGGCCTCTTGTCCCTCAAGAGAGTCAACAGCACCTCCTAGTTTGGTATCATCAGCAAACTTACTAATGATGCATTCCACTCCTGCATCCAGAAAATTGATAAATATATTGAACAGAACTGGTGCTAGAACTGAGCCCTGAGGAACACTGCTGGTCTCCAATTAGATGTAGCTCCATTAACCACAGTCCTTTGAACCCTGCCGTTCGCACAGTTCTTCACCCAGCGCACTGTGTACCTGCTCATCTCACAGTTGCACAACTTGTCCAGAAGGCTACTGTGAGGGACAGTATCAGAAGTTTTACTAAAATCCAGAAAAACTACTTCCACCACCTTCCTGTCCTGTCATCCTTTAGATGGGTGATCTTATCATAGAAGGATGTCAAATTAGTTAGACAGGACTTTCCCTTTGTGAACATGCATTGACTGTTTCTGATGATTGCTTTGTCCTTTAAATGCCTTTCAATAGCATTGAACATAGAGTGCTTTGCTTTGAATACCTGATGGTTTTTGAACCTCTGACCTTATCTTGATCTCTTTTTCTTTTTTCCCATTTATTACACCTGGATTTACACAGATCTCACTTCCATGTCGTCCTCATTTGGGAATCCTTTGAGTTTGACAATATTCTGAGGTGAAACACCCTCTTAAGAAACTGAGTAGGAAAAATGGCCAGAGCAAAAATAAAGTAAAAAAAAAAAAAAGGCAAGTGTAATAGACAGTTTTCCCAACTTTTAACAAACTGCAGTTCTGGGATTTCTGAGTCACAACTTGTCCACTTTATCAACATAATGTCCACGTCACTATGTTTAATAGCCTTTAATGAACTTTTCTTCTGTGAATGAGTGAAACCTTTTAAGTATTTAAATAAATTTTGTGGATTTGAACCCATTTATATTTTTGGACTCCACAGCATTCTGTAGTAATACATCTGACAGCTCAGTTATGTTTTGAGTGAAAAAGTACTTCTGTTAGTTTATTTCAAGCTTGCCTCTTCCTCAAGTGTGCCTCTTCCTTTTCATGGAGAACCCCTCCTCTTCTTTGTCCGGTAAGATGAACATGGCATGGGTGGATGAGAAAAAAGAAGGGGGAACCCCAGTGAAGACTACCAAAAGTACAAGTGCTTATGGGAGGGAAAAAATACAAAATGAGAGGGGAAAATGATGTGGGCACATGTACCTGAATGTACTACATTTTTTCTAGTAGGAAATAGCTAAGTGTGCTCTGGTACTTTCAGAGGAAAAGTGGATAAAAAAATTGGACATACAAGCAAGGGATACACAGGAAAAGAACACACATGCTTTAGTCTTCTCAGAGAGTCCTTTCCTAAGCTAATTATGTACCTTTTCTTTTGCTGACAAGAGGCCTCAAGATGTCAGGAATATCTTCCTTTCCTTCTTCTATGGAGAGATCCATTATTTCCAGATTACATCAGACACTCAGCAAGACATACGTCCTTGTGGCTGAAAGGGATGCAACAATGTCTTCCATCCTCCATCCATCCTAAGCTGTCAAGTATGAAGTCCTAAATCCTGACACGGTTGTCAGCTTCCTGCTCTGTCTTAATCTTATCCAAATATTCTGGCAGAGGCACCTACTTTCCCTAGTTAGATAGGAATAAGTTTGCTCCTACATTGTTCTTTCTAGAAGCTTTATGAGGTGCTCTTTCTGCTTTGATTATGAAAGTACTTTTGGTGCATTACCTTGGCAGCGTAAATCACAGTTCAAGATACAAGCACCTGATTTTTAAATACCCTTAGAAAAAATAAAAACAAATAATTTATACTATATGAATAAATCCAAGAGACCTTACAACAGTCTGAAACAAAAGAATGACCTCTACAGACTTCAAACCTCACTCATCCTGTCTTAATGAAGGAAACAAAATAAAAAGAACTCTGAAACCTTGTTGAGCTGGCCTGCTTTCCTCCAGACTTTGTAAGGTATTTCATCTTCAAAGGTGTATGGAAAGCACAAATCCCATGCACCTGATTTTACATAGCAATGAAAAATTGTTCATCCTCAGAAGGAATAATCCAAGTGATCCAGAATTTGAAGTCCAGATAAAATTATCAAATGAAATTAGAATAGAAATTCCTTACAATATGGCTAGTATAGGTAAAAATAAGTGAAGCAGTATAAACCAGATTATGATTTGGTTTTCAACAAAATAGACACAAATTGACAGGAGAAAAATGGAAACTGAAATTAGAATATCTCAACAACAACGAGAGGATACTATGAACTGAACAATTTATTTCTTCAAGGACTGACTGTGAGAGTCCAATAACAAAAGAAATACTGTTATTGATATAAATGTTGGGACTTCGAAGGAAAATTGTATCTTTTTTCATTTCTTTGAAATTGTCTTTATTTCTAGTATGATGTCCAGAGAGAAAATTCATTCTGTTGAGTCTTTTCCAATATCAACTCTACTATCAATGTATAACAAATATGAAATAGCATTCATTAACTTTAAACTTGCCAAAACTATATTCAAAGTCATGTAAGATGAAAAGTAGAGGAGAAATGTCATACGTCATAGGACTGATCTTGTAAAAACTTTTTTGAAACACAGCTGCTATATGTGAAAAAGGGGGAAACATAAACATCATAACCATGTTGTCACACTTTGGTAAGTACAGTTCATTCTTAATGGACTCAGCATCAGTAAGCAGAATAATTGTATCAGTAGAAGAAAGTCATAAATCTGAGAAAAATATTAGAAAAATACATAGCCATACTGTAAATTTTCCTTTGATCTTATGAACTCTCTGTGTTGTTCTAGAAAAACAGTTCCATCTCTGTAGAATAAACAAAAAACATAGGTGTGCCAGGATTCCTCAGAGGAAATTACTGACATTAGAAAGCTATGGCAGGCAGGCAACACAGCACACTTTCATAACACTGGATTCCTCTATTCCTATTAAATGCAGTGTGACTAGGTCATCAGGCCTAGCAGAGTGGATTCTGTCTTGTTCTACAAGGTCCTGAACAGGCAAATTATGAAACAGAGCACTCAGAAATGGAAACTGTTGGAAAGAATACATGTGGTTAAGCCATAGGAGTATCTATGGCAACTGAGGTTCGGAGTCTTGAAGTATCTCAGCCAGCAGACTTCCACACATGAAGGGATAACAGGGAAAGAATTGAAGGGAAAGGCAGAACTGGGGCCTACTCTACTCAAAAGACAAAAAAGAACAGAGATTTAGTGTTTGAGATCTAAACCAAACAGCTTTGTGGGTGTCCAGCAATCCTACTAGCGTTGTAAGGCCAGTATTGAACAGCTTCAGTGTGGGTGCTACTCTAAGCTAAAAAATCTAACCCAGTTTTTCTTGTATATGTTTCAGCCTCTGTAGCTTCTGCACTATATAACAGTAGTCAAACAAATATTGGTATTCTTGTCTAAATATTGTGAACCTGAAAACTGTCTTTGTGTTAGTTCAAAAGGGAATTTTAATCTGCTTTAGCATCCTACAGTAAATTTTGTCCATACCTTATTATTACATCAGTAGATCAGTTTCATAGTGACAGAGGATGTGACATATATAAAATGACAATGTGATAGATCAGAAATTTGTGTTTACATATAACAGCATTTCAAGCCATAGTGCATTCAAATTTACAATATATTTATTTATACTTCTGTGTCTGTTGAAAAGACGTACGAACTGTGCAATGTCAAGGAAAGTGAAGAATGCTCTGGATATTTACGTTCTTTCAAAGCACACACTGTAACACATTTTTTACAAGAAATTTATAGTCTTCCTCAGTATCAGCACTTACTTTCAATATCGTAAGGTTAAGAAAAAGTTTAAGGACATTAATATACAAACAATATTGTCTCCTATAAGGTATTTAAAAAGTTTGATTCAATATTTCAAATGTTAAACTGTCATTAATAACTCATTGAAATGAATAGATTTGTAAGTCCCATAAACAACTTCAATCAGTATTCAGTTCTTATGGATAATTTTCATGTTTAAGTAGCTGTATGAATATCAGAAAAAGTAAGAAAATTTGCTAAGATTGGTTATATTTGTATCACTTGGGCACTAGTATGAATCTGGAAGAGAAAGTGGTTTCTTCATGAGTATTCAATTATAGACAGGGTCTCTAAGTCACCCAGTTTCAATTGTAGAGTAACTATGGATGATTTCCATTCCTTTTAATCCAACTAGAGTGGCATCTGAAGGCAGTTCCAACTTCTGGCTTTACAGTTCCCAAAAAATTATGTGTCTGAATAACCATTCAAAGAGTTGCAAATATGGTCTTAAAATCTGTCTATAATGCATGGCAAAGTTACAGATTTCAGACATCTGCTAGGTCAGATCTGCTTAGTAGATCTGACTACTAGAGAACTCTACTAGTCAAGAAGAAATTACAGCATAGTTAAACTCCCAGTGCTCTGTAAACAACAGGTACCTTACTTAACAAGGGAGTCAACAAGTAAATCTTTTCCAGAAAATTAGAAGCCTGAGTAGAACGTAATGAGAGAAAACATCAAGGCAAGGCAAGAAATGAGAAGAATTGACATGTATCTGCTTATGAATAGTGATTAGATTTCACAACAAGGAAATAACTAACCTAAATTCTACTTCAGATACAACTCATGAACTTGATAGAATTTGACCCCAATCCCAAGCTCCCACTTTTCAGGAAATATTCTAATCTTATGGCCTTCAACACCCGTTGTTGAATTTGGGATCACTTAACAGTCCCAAACACAAGAGACATGGAAGCAATGGGGAGATCTACTTTGTATCTTCAAATTCAGGGCATTTTTCCAAACATTTAACATTTCCCAAAGATACTATAACCTAGTTTGGATGACCTTCTTAAATTTAGGCAACAAAATTTCAGTCTTGCTTATTTTAGACACCACCATAGTGTTTCTGGATCTGTTCCAAAATCTCCAGGCCAGCTAGTAAGTCATCTGTCATTGTCGTCAATGATGTGTATCACAGCTGTGTAAAACAGATGTAAGAAGGAAAGTTGCTCTGCATTGATTTTGAATTTTACCTCAAATTCCCAGAGGTAAGTGAACGACATAACACAATCATCTCCAAACATTTTTGTTGTTAACAGAACACAATATTAGTAATCATTAGTTAATAGTTAATTACAGTTAATGACTGCAATTTCTGTGAATTTATATTTACAAGGCCTCTACTTACATTGGCTTTTACTGTAATCCTGACTGTTCCTAGTTGCTTAGAAGGGTTGAGGTCAGCTTAAATGGAAAGCTTCCAAGAAAAAGCAGGATGGTACAAGAAATACTACTAGTGATTTAGTAGGCAATATTTTCCCCTCTGATTCAACACTGAATCAGTGCCTCTGCTTTTAAGGGGCACTCTGCAGTTGTAAGGATGATATTTCAGATGAAAAATTAGTCCTAAGAACTTGACTTCACTATTTCTGGTCAAATAAAGTACAATTGCATATATTTATCTTGTCTTCCTTGCTAAGTTGTCTCCTGCATTTTGTTGTACATCTCTTTTTATATTTCATTTCAGTAAGGGTGGTAGGTTGCTTTTTTTTTTCCTTTCACTTTACGGCTTAAACTATTGAGTAGCCACTGAGAAAAGTTACTTTGCCCCTTGAAAGAGCTTTCATATCTTTTTCAGTGATGACGTTTTTCTAATATAATTTTTAATGCCATATGGGTATTGTAAAGCACTAGAACAATGTTCTTAGGGACACTGTAGAATCCCTTTCATTGGAGACTTTTCAGAACAAGTTAGACAGACTCTTGTCAGAGACAACATCAGTGCACCTGGTCCCATTTCAATACAGAATTGGACTGAATAGTGAGTGGTTTCTCGTGTCCTTTCAAGTCCTACATTTGTCTTGTTCTCAAGCAATTGCTTTCAAGCAATTCCACACAGGTATGCCACTGAGTTGATCTTTGATCCACAAATACTGCTGACTTACAATACGATGTAAATATATTGACTGTCTACATAGTCACTTTTTCTTCCTGAGTAATAATTGCACTTTCTTTCTCCAGTACTCCCTTAACATTTATCAAAACACCAGAGGAAACAGGGATCAAAATATCACAGCATCAGCCCTCAGGAATAAAGATGAGGCTGACAACGATAACCACATAACTCACTTAAAATACACAAGAGTTCAATACTAATATTTCATTAGCAAATAAAAGCAGTCAAATAGACTCTTGAGATAAATTCTATACAAAGAATTTGGGGCAATAAAATGTGTGTTTTCCTTCAAAAATGAATGAAACCAATATAGTATAACATAAATGTTTATATGTGTGTAAAGTATTCCCAATTTCTAATTTAATTTTGAGATTGATACATATTTTGCAAGCTAAATAGTGCCACTTATTTGACCTCTTACTTTAGGTTGTGCAGCATTAGTTCATTTACTTAATAGTATTCCTAAATATATTTTATTAATCCAGTGAAGATGATTTATCTACTAAAAAACGATGTATAAAAAAGTAACTGGGGCAAGATCTAAAACAGACATCAATCAAAATTGCTCTATTAAATCATATGGCAAGCGGCCAAATTCTCAACAGGTGTGAAAGACCTAATTTTTGTAAAAATGAGCTCAACCAACCTGTGGAATTACTGGAAGGAGTTTCTTTAATATTTCAACAGGCAGCAGAAGTGGATAAAACATAGAGAAACATGAGAAAACAAGAACCAGGGAGGCAGGGGGGAATGGCTACCTTGGGCAATAGTGCTTGGTAATGACAAAATCAAATTATTGAATAATTATAAAATAGTAGGAATAAACACAGTGGTCAGATTCTTTGAAATGGAATGGCTCCCTTCTTTGTTTCTAGTGCAAATGACAGGATACTCCATACGCTCACAAAGAGTAAAAGTCTGAATGTGTTTCAGCTGAGCTTTCCTTATTTTTGTTTGTCTTCAAAGGGTATTCTGCAGAATTACTTTACATCCAGAAAATGAATGGAAAAAACCCCACCTGAATTTCAGAGGAAATTAGTAAGTCAGTACCACAAAGTGACTTTAACACTTATGCTTATCCTGTCAGGAAACTAAAAATTACTGTGTAACCTTAATGTCCAGTTAAAATTAACACATACATCTCAGCTTTATACACTGGAAAGTTATATTGCATATATACAGACTAAGGAATACTTTATAAATTACTCTTTTTTTAAAAAAAATAGAACATAAAAGACTGCTTATGATTAGAAATGAGAGGCAGATGAAGTTAATTGAATGCATTCCCTATCTGAAATTATTCACTCAGCTATATAGATGTTAAGTCTTCTGGCAGCTGCCAGCAAATAAGGGTAGATTAATCTGCCCTGGTTTCTAGTCATCTGACTAGGCATGTATGTTTGAGCTAATCACTCCAGGCTTTTTCATAGTCTGTGGAGAATGATCAGTATCTACAGACCCAAATCATCTGCCCTTAGGCATTTAGAAGAGGCCAATGAATCATCCTTACCTTGTTTCAATCTACTATCTCAAAAAGGATAACCGGCTGAGGTATAGACCTGTAAGCCTACCTCAACCTAGTGCAGAAGAATGGCAGAACTAGTTGAGGAGTAAGAAAAAAAGGCTGACTTAATTCCAAAGATGGTTGAGATTTGGTGTTTTCTGTAACAGCAAACATGGGCACTATCAGAAGGAAAAGGCTTGTTCATCATTTCATACCTACTTACTTTAGTCCTTGGGCTATAATCTGTCAAACAGATGTGCAGACAGCGTCACCCAAATGAAACACATCTGAAAATTTCACAATTTTATTTTTAGGCAGAAATTCAAATAAAAAAGAATTTTATATATTCCTCCCTTTAAATGCATCATTAAGCTTTCATTATATGTCAAATCCTGCAGCTCTTACCTAGTCCATATCCAGATAATATTTGCTTTTGAAGTCAAGCATTTGGCAAAATATGTAGAGCCTGAAGAAACACAATGAACACTCCCAGACATTTTTAAAAAAAGAAGATGCCAATAGGATCTGTGTATTTCAAAGGACCCATCAGTAAGAACTGTAAAAGGCTTGGTTGTTCTAAAACATGAAGCTTTCTGTTGAAAGCCACAAGTTCTGTTTGAGAAAAACCCAGGAATGAGATCCTGTTCCTGTTTTCATGTCACAGTGGCCTTCTCAGGAGTTACAATTTGAATCCTGTCTGAAGTTTCTGCAGAGTGAGTTCAGGAATTCCCCTGAATCTCTTTAATGCTACTGTGACCTTGGAAGAACTGTGATATACATCATCTAGCTATATTTTCTGTTTTATCCAAGATACATTTTTAAATATTCTGGTAGCAACAGATGTTTATATTCTGGAGAAATGTCTAGAACTGGCAGAGAGTTAGAAGTTAGAAGTTTTCAATTTATAAGTTTTAAGGAAAAAAAGGAAGGGAAAAAAATCTGTTCTTTAATTTACTGTGAAACTTTCTCTAGAACCTCACAGTCAACAGAAAGATATTGACTCACGTTCAGAATTTGTCTCTGGAGAAGAGAAGGTTGTCTTTGTGGTTTACATGTACCTGGAATACTGCTTATTTGTCCTTGAGAAATGTTGGGCTCCTTTTAGTGAGCTTTCAGAAACATTAAATCTTATAGTGCTGTAAGTTTTCTATTGTTTCTTTGACTGTGTAATTTCTTCCATCTAATCAGTAAACCTCAAATGTTCTTCACCTTTACATCCTTTTTTGATCATACTCTAACACCTCAGCATTACTTTAAAAATAAAAAAAAATAAACTCCATCTTTCTCCTAGCCATTGTTTCTAACCCCTCCTCCTCAAATGTTCTGTACACTCTTTTTGCCTTGTCATTTGTTTTGCCTCTTCCTAATCTGAAAGAAGTTCAGCCATATTTTAGTCATTTCAGATGGCTAAAGCTTGGTTACAGATTTTTCTCCATGTGTACACACATCTTATTTCGTTCTTTTGTATTATTCTGATCATGAGGAAGTTAGTTTCTCTGATCTAGAGGCGACAATACAGAGGGATCCTCTAACATTAACAAGAACAGTTTCACAGCCTTTGTTAACTTATGAATAAGTAATACAGCAGAGCTGGCTTAACTCTCTCATTTAAAAAAATGTGATGGTGTTGGGGTGTTTTTTCTACAGAAACTACATTGTACTGGCTGATGAAGCAATTTGGAACCAAAAGCTCGACTATTTTTTCAGTTAATAAAGATTTAATGGAAGATATTGCTTCTTCTGGCACACTCTGCCTCTAAAATTCCATTAAGGCCTTCGAAAAATGAGTTTTCCTATTTTTTCACAGAACTATTTTGATCATGTTCTGGAAAGCAAAGAAAGCAAAGAAAGTACCAAATCCTTCAAATATGTCCTCATCTTTCAGGTCATTTATCCCATTTTTTTGCCTGTATCTGATCTCTTTACTGGGCTGGTTTCTTTGGCAGCTGGAGAAGAAATTGTTGCGTTAAGTACTATATATCAGCTTATTTAAATGATGAAACTGAAATTGGATATTTTTTCCAAAGATAAAGAAATTAGAAACTGCTATAGAAAATAGCCAGGCATTTGGCTACTTAGTCCATGGGAGTCGCTTTGAGAAATCACGTCTACTAGGGGCTGATGGAGTCCATCTGTCAGAGAAGGGAAAGAGCATCTTCGGTGACAGGCTTGCCAAACTCATGAAGAGGGCTTTAAACTAGAGTTGCTGGGGGAGGGGAACCTCAATCCATCCCACTCCTACCAGTTTGATGCCAGTGCCGGCAATAGATGCCCAGAACCTGAAGAAAGATCACAGGTCAGCAGGAGAGCAGCTGGAGTACAGCACAAAGGAATTCCAGCCACTCCGGCCACTAAGTCAGCTTCCTCGGGGGCCCATCTTAAATGCCTCGATGCAAATGCATGTAGTATGGGGAACAACCAAAAGGAGTTAGAGATGTGCACACGCCTGCAGGGCTATGATCTTCTTGGCATCCCAGAGATGGGGTGGGATATCTCCTATGACTAGAGTGTTGGAATGCAAGGACAGAGGCTCTTCAGGCAGGACAGGCAGGGGAAGGGAGGAGGGGGTGTTGCCCTCTATGACAATGACCAGCTGGAGTCCACAGAGCTCCAGCTGGGGATGGATGAGGAGCTGACTGAGACCTTATGGGTCAGGATGAAAGGGAGGGCAGGGACAGGTGACATTACAGTGGGGGTCTGCTACAAGCCACCTGAGGAGGAAGACCAAGTGAATGAGGCCCTCTATACACAGATAGGAGCAGCCTCACGTTCACAAGCCCTGGTCCTCACAGGAATCTTCAACCACTCCAATATCTGTTGGAAAGACAACACAGCAGGCCATAAGCAAACCAGGACTTGCTGGAATGTGTTGATGATAACTTCCTTTTCCAAGTGACAGAGGAGACAACGAGGAGAGGTACCACGCTGGACCTTGTTCTCACCAACAAGGAGGGGCTGGTGGGGAATGTCACGCTCAAGGGCAGCCTTGGCCGCAGTGACCATGAAATGGTGGAGGTCAAGATCCTGAGGGTGCTGAGGAGGGTGCACAGCAAGCTCACTACCCTGGACTTCAGGAGAGCAGACTTTGGCCTCTTCAGGGGTCTGCTTGATGGAGTACCGTGGGATAAAGGCCTGGAGGGAAGAGGAGCCCAAGAAAGCTGTTTAATATTCAAGGATGCTCTCCTCCAAGCTCAGGAGTGATGCATCTCAACAAAGAGGAAGTCAGGCAAAAATGACGGGAGGCCTGTGTGGATGAACAAGGAGCTGTTGGACAAACTCAAACACAAAAAGGAAGCCTGCACATGGTGGAAGCAAGGACAGGTAGCCTGGGAGGAATACAGAGAAATTGTCTGAGCAGCCAGGGATCAGGTTAGGGAAGCTAAAGCCCATCTAGAATTAAATCTGGTGAGGGGCATAAAGGGTAACAAGAAAGCCTTTTAGAGGTATATCAGTGACAAAAGGAAGACTAGGGAAAATGTGGACCCCACTCAGGAATGAATCGGGAGACCTGGTCACCCAGGACATGGAGAAGGCTGAGGTACACAATGTTTTTGCCTCGCTGGTAAAGGCTCTAACCACACCACCCAAATTGAAAAAAGTAAAGGCAGGGACTGGGAGAAGGAGGTACTGCCCACTGTAGGAGAAGACCAGGTCCGAGACCATCTGAGTAACCTGAAGGCGCACAAGTCTATGGGACCTGATGAGATTCATCCACGGGTCCTAAGGGAACTGGTGGATGAAGTTGCCAAGCCACTATCCATCATATTTGAGAAGTCACAGTAGTTTGGTGAAGTTCCCACTGACTGGAAAAGAGGAGACATAATGCCCTTTTTTTAAATGGTAAAAAAGAACACCCAGGGAACTGCAGGCCAGTCAGTCTCACCTCTGTGCCTGGGAAGATCATGGAGCAGATCCTCCTGGAAACTCTGCTAAGAGTTGGAGAGATAAGGATTTGATGGATGGACCACTTGGTGGATAAAGAATTGGCTGGATGACTGCACCCAAAATTGCTGCAGTCAACAACTGCAAGTCCAAGTGGAGACCAGTGAGGAGTGGTGTTTCTCAGAGGTCAGTACTGGGACTGGTGCTGTTTAACATCTTCGTCAGCGACATGGATGTTGGGATTGAGTGCGCCCTCAGTAAGTTTGCCAATGACACCAAGCTGTGTGGTGCAGCCAACACGCTGGAGGGAAGGAATGTCATCCAGAGGGACCTGGACTGGCCTGTGCAAACCTCATGAAGTTCAACAAGACCAAGTGCAAGGTCCTGCACATGGGTCAGGGCAATCCCAAGCACAAATGCAGGCTGGGCAGAGAACGGATTGAGAGCAACCGTGAGGACAGGGACTTGGGGGTGTTGGCTGATGAGAAGCTAAACATGACCTGGTAATGTGCCTTCTCATTCCAGAAAGCCAACCGTATCCTGGACTGCATCAAAAGAAACATGGCCAGCAGGTTGAAGGAAGTGAATTTGTCCCTCCACTCTGCTCTCATGAGACCCCACTGGGAGTACTGCCTCCAGCTCTGGAACATCCAACATAAGAAGGACATGGACCTGTTGGAGTGGGTCCAGAGGAGGTCCAGGAAGGTGATCAGAGGGCTGGAGCCCCTCTCCTATGAGGACAGGCTGAGAGAGCTGGGGTTGTTCAGCCTGGAGAAGAGGTTTGTGGAAGACCTTATAGCAGCCTTCCAGTACTTAAAGGGGGCCTACAGGAAAGATGGGGAGGAGCTCTTTATCAGGAGGTGTAGCAATAAGGCAAGGGTTCATGGTTTTGAACTGGAAGAAGGTAGATTTAGATTAGATATGAAGAAGAAATTCTTTATTTTGTGAGTGCTGAGGTGCTGGAACAGGTTTCCCAGAGAAGTTGTGGATGCTCCATCCCTGGAAACATTCAAGGCCAGGTTGGATGGGGTTTTGAGCAACCAGGTCTAATGGGAGGTGTCCCTGCCCATGGCAGGGTGGTTGGTACTAGATGAGCTTTAAGGTCCCTTCCAACTCAAACCGTTCTATGATTCTGTGATAATGCATGGAAAAAATAGCTTGTTATAAATAAAAATCAAGATGACATTAAGACAGATTTGAATAGCTCTATAATATGAAATATAATACAGCAATGTTTTTTGATTAGACACTAAAAATAATTTGAGGGGCTCCACACTATAAGCCAAGGGCTAAGAGGTGGGTACAGAGAATGTTACTCCACTATTATTCCACTAAAATTACTTAGAGAATTGTTGGGTAGCAGATGTGCTATCTGTACATAGAGCACTGTAATTGTCACCATCTTCAGCTATTTTCAGAAAAGAATGTGCTGTGAGGCAGAAGATTTGTGGAATCCTGTTAAACATTTCTAATTGTCTTCAAGGTTCCTACAACATTTTGAAAATAATTAAAAGAAAGCTATCTAACTGGGCCATCATCCCATTTTTAGTGACGTGGCTCAAGAGGCATAATTCAGCAGTTGAGGTCTAAATTCTTTACAGAAGAATTTTGCAAAATATTATCAGACTTTGTTATTTTCATTTAGTTAAATTAAATTTGGTATTTTCATTTAGACTTCTATAAGCAGTATAAGGAAATTCTTTTAAATTATAACAAGATTTGTGATTTTCTTTGTACCAAGTGCCCTGTGTTGACATGGTATTTAAAAACTGTACATGTTTTGCATACTGCTAATTGAACAATCATACCATCTGGATGAATTGTTATTTATTTGATACGTATGCTCTGTAGAATGAATTAAGTTTGTGCTCATGGTAACACACACTGTTAGAGTTGTTACCTGATCAGATAAGACTACAAAAGAAATATAGGTATACTGGTTCTATTGATTGATTTGCTGTTAACTATTTTTGGCTGATTAAGATTATTTTAACACAATATAGGTGGTGGGTTAATAAAAACATTTAAAACCACTGACATTACTTAACATAAACTTTCTGTGTTTAAAAACACTCATGCCTTATGGATATGAAACATCTAAAGATACAAGCAACTATTTACCACCATTTACTTTAACAAAGAGTAGTCTGTACTTTTACATCTTGTTTTTTAAAATTTCCAGTAACATGTACAGATGAAAATAAGTATTTAACTATAAAACAGGAGAGTAAAAATTGATTTGTAACCTGTTCTGATGGCTGAGATATTTCATAATTAATTTCAGATATGTAATAATTAAACATCACCCTAAGATGACTAATTTTAAAACACCTATCCTAATATGTTCTTGACGGTGTGTCTTGTTGTGTAAATTTTAATGGAGTTTTATTATCCTCAATACAATAACTGATAATACAATCCTTATTGCTATGTCTACATTGCTGTAATATGCACTGTAGTTCATCTATATGTGTATCACATTTGTATGTCTGTTGTATTCTGATACAATGGCATATGGTTAGAACTAACTGAATGTTTAAAACATTTCATTTATATATGAAATAAAATAAGTTAGGAGTGTTATGCTTGCAAGGTTGCAATTGTCATTCTTCTGAACCAACTTTATTATTATTATTATTATTATTATTATTATTATTATTATTATTATTATTATTATTATTAATTAGTTTACCTTATGATTCAATTGGTGCAGCAGTCCATTTTTTGTATGTGTTCATTTTCAAAACTGTATTTGTGTATATATATGTATATTTTCATTAAAATGAAAGACAATTCATCAACAAAAGCATTGCATAGCAAAATATGTGTTCTATTGCATTCAGAACAAGTAATCTGAACGCTGAGGATCTGCCAAGATTAGTCTTTGAAATCATATCATGTTGTCTCTTGTGCGCTTACTGTATAATAACTTGCCATAAAGAAAAGCCTGCAGCTCAGAAGCATAAAAGCCCTTATAATTTAAACTGGTCTGTGGATAACTCAGTTATATTATACTGATGTCATTTTCAAGAGTGCCTTATTTGGTCCAAAACAACATTTGTTTCTCAGAGTCAAATTTTCCCAAAACATGTAGAAAGTAATCGGTAATTATTGTGGGGAAATAAATTTGTTTCCTTAGTGTAAATACATGTGGTTTCAGTAAATTCCATTTGAATTTAAATAATGTTACTTCACTCATGAAAGAAGTATTTCAGACATTACTTACTCATCTCAAGACGGTCACAGGCATTTTAATGTAGCCACTTCTTAAAAGAGTAAAGACATATAAAGTGGAATCGCCGTCAAGAAAACTACAAGGTCCTTTCAGCTGGGCAAACCCATGGGATAAGTAAATCTGTGGGTACCTGAATTAAATTAATAGGAAGGACTGAGAGTCAAAAACCTGGTTAGACTGAGGGCTTGCAGGTTATCAGTCACCATCATTTAAATGTGTGCAAGATACAGGTAAGGCTCTTGCTGGAGAGTCCATTTGAATGAGAATTGTGTACCGGGCCCAGTGAGAAGTCAGAACTGGTGCTTAGTATTAGGTTAAATATGGTTGGCATGACAAGAAATAAAGAAAAACTACTATCTGGAGTTTCATAAAAGAAGAAATTCAATTACTAAGACATAAGTTTTATGTCAATGAAGAAAACTGTAAGCTGGTTGAAATTAGGCAGAAGCAAAACTGGCCATGATTGAAGGCAGTGGCAAGCCAAAAGATATGTGATAGGATCACAGTATCATAGAATCACAGAATGGTTTGGGTTGAAAGGGACCTTTGAGGACCACCTAGTCCAACCATCCTGCTTGGGCAGGGATGTCTTCAACTAGATCAAGGTGCTCAAAACCCCATCCAACCTGACCTTGAGTACTTCTAATGATGGGGAATCCACAAATTCTCTGGGCAACCTGTTCCAGTATCTTACCACACACTCCTCATAAAAATTTTTTTCCTTATGTCCAATCTAAACCTACCCTCTTTCGATTTGAAACCTTTGGCTCTCTTTCTGTCACTACAGGCCCTGATAAAAACTCTCTCTCCATCTGTCTTACAAACACCTTTTGTATATTGAAAGGCTTTGATAAGGTCTCTGTGGAGCCTTCTCTTCTCCAGGCTGAAAAACCCCAACTCTCTGCAATAAAGATAGGTAGTTGCTTATCAAAACTACTGTATGCATCAAATTTTAGGGAAGATGGACACATTTGCTCACCTAAATGTTGATACAGTTTTCAAACTCAGTTTAGGAAGGTAACTGTTTTTTACATAGGAGCCCATGCAGGGGAAACCAGTTAAGCTAGTCACTAGTGCCAACTTGTGGCAGATGACACACTCTTTTTAAGTGTCGGGTCTACAAGGGAAGAGACATTGTTTTCACACCACAGAATCTGGTAACTTAGTATTAACGGTTAATACAGCAAAGTGACTACCTTCTTCACTGAACTTTTAACCCTGACAGGAAGAAAAGGCAATGAGGTCCAAACAAACCTAGGGACCCGCTGCAATGGGTCACAGAAGGCAATAAAAGCCATTCACTAGGTAGAAAGAAGGAAACAACAAATAATGACCTGCAAAATATATTTTGCCAAATGGTTCTCAGATGAGTAAATAAAGCTGTGTCCTAATTTAAGCACATGTCCTCTTGCAGAATAGCAAACCACTGGAAGCTACTGTCATCTCAGTTTGCAATCTTTCTCTCAGCCTCATTTCAAAGGAGTATTTTCTCCAATTACAAATGCAGTGTATTTTCACACTAAATTCCTTTCACCTTCAGTAGCATTTAATACTTGTCGAGGATTTGCAAGCTCACATTATTTATAATTTATCATGTTAGCAAATTATAGTCAACAAAAGAGGGGGCTTTTTTTTCTTGGCAGCTCAATAGTAATTTGAACTTTTCTTTACAATCAATAAAATGGAAGTGAAGCTCAGATTCACCTGTTAGTCCTTTCAGTTCACCAGCAATACTTATGCTCAACAAATGCCAAAGAAGGAATGAGTTTGCAGAATGAAAGAGGAAAAAAAGAAAAAAGAGAGAGAGAGAAGAGGGGGAAAATGGAGAGGAGAGGAGAGGAGAGGAGAGGAGAGGAGAGGAGAGGTTATGCTATATTATGCATATAGTTATGCATGACAAGCTATGACCTAGGTCTAAGGGCTCCATCCAGGAGAGCAGGTCTCTGCCATGCAGGTCCCAGGCCCATCCAGGAGACAGGAGCAGAGACAGGCACACCTACATCACTCTGGCAGGGAGTAAAGGCCCCAGGCTGAGCTGAGACGTGTCTCCTGGGCACTTGGCGGGAGATGGTGTGGGTGGGGTTCCCAGAGGAATCCAGTCCCAGCCACTGAGGACTATGAGCACCACCAAGACCCTGGTGGAAGTTGACTTGCACTGGTCATATGCTCTCCTTTACACATTTATGGCTGGCCACATTGGAGACAGTATTAGGCAAGATGGACCTTTGCTCTGAGGGAGTACTGTTGTTCTCAGGCTTTTTTATTTTATTATGTTTTTCTAAGGGAAACAGCTCAGGCATTTCTATAAATGAGTACAAGGGGAAAAAAATCCACATGAAATGGAAATGAACAGGTATTGCTCACCTCAAAAAGATTTGCAACCATTTAGTTCCGGAGCACATCCTGCTTCAGACTGAGGGCTTGATCTTTGAGCCTCACTAGGGTCAAAGATGTGGGGTTTTGCCCCACCCAGCAAAACCAAATGAACATAGTAGACTTTCAAAAACCACACTTCACACACGCTTTTTGAAAATTTGTTCAGATGGTCAAATTATCCTGAAATGATCCACAGCTTTCACGCCCATCAGAAGGTACATGCCTGCCTCCCACAAGGTGACAGAGCCAATGCCTAGGATGGGACATGACTGCCCATTCAATTCCTTCTGCTAGTGCAGGGCTGGAAGTGTCATCAGAGGTTTCCTCAGCATGTACTGGTATGGGAAGAAGGAGGTAGGAAGAAGAACAGAATAGAACAGAACAGAATAGCTGAGTTGGAAGGGATCTACAATGATCGAGTCCAGCTGCCTGACCAAAAGTTAAAGCATGTTATTAAGAGGATTGTCCAAATGCCTTTTAGACACTGACAGGCTTGGGGCATCAACCACCTCTCTGGGAAGCCTGTTCCAGGCTTTGACCACCCTCTCAGTAAGGAAATGTTTCGTCATGTCAAATCTGAACCGCCCCTGATGGATGTAGCTTTGAACCATTTCCATACATCCTGGCACTGGATCCCACGGAAAGAGATCAGCACCTCCCTCTCCACTTCCCCTCCTCAGGAAGCTGGAGAGAGCAGTGAGGTTGCCCTTCAGCCACCTTCTCTCTAAACTAGACAAACCTAGTGTCCTCAGCCGCCCCTCACAGGACATGCCTTCCAGCCCCTTCCCCACCTTTCTTGCCCTTCTTGGGGCACGTTCAAATACCTTAACATCCTTTTGAAATGGTGAGGCCCAGAACCACACACAATACACAAGGTGAGGCCACACCAATGCTGAATACAGTGGGATAATCACCTCTTTTTACTGGCTGGTTATGCTGTGTTCAATGCATGATGTAGTTTGCCCTCTTGGCTGCCAGGAAACACTGCTGACTCATATTGAACCTCCTGTCAACCAGCACCCCCAGACCCCTTGCTGCAGGGCAGCTCTCCAGATAATCCTCTCCCAACTTATACTTGTGTCCAGTGTCACTTTGTCCCAGGTGCAGAATCCAGCATTTGATCTTGGTCAGTTTCATGCCTTTAATGATTGCCCAATGCTCCAATCTATCCAGATCCTTCTGTAAGGCCTCTTGTCCCTCAAGAGAGTTAACATCATGTAGCAGTTTAGTATCATCAACAAACTTGCTATCCGTGCATTCAACTCCTGCATCCAGAACGCTGAGAAAAAGATTGAACAGAACTGGCCCTAGAATTGAGCCCTGAGAAACAGTACTGGTAACCAGTTACCAGCCAGATGTAGCCCCATTCAATACAACCCTTTGAGCCCTGCCATTCAGCCAGTTCTTCACCTAGCGCACCATCTACCTGCTCATCTCATAGTTGGACAACTTCTCCAGAAGGATGCTGTGAGGATTCTTTATGAATCCAAGCTTGAAACAATTTAATTCTGGATTGCTTATACCTATTCACATCATTAAAGGAGTAGGTTGTATGTATCCTAGAAATAAAAGCTGTCAGTGTTGAAGACAATTTACAATTTCATGAGGACATCTTCATGATTTCTCTCATGTTTATCTCCTAGAGTAAACACAGATCTTTGTAGAATTTCAAAAATATTAGCATACTATCTCAGAATCCTATACTAGAAAATCTAAACAAAAATAACTCTTGACATTATTTTATTTTGGAGCTCTTACAGAAACATATTTAAAATATGGTATGAGTATTATTGTAAAAGAAATCTTGTCAAATACTTAATGTCTGACATGAATTGTTTCATGCAAATTTTTACAGAAGATTAAGTTTTACATCACAGAATATAAATGAGTTCAAGTAGCGGGTCTGGCACATATTTGATATACGTGGCTGTAACCTTGCCAGTATTTAGCACCTCCTCTGAACAAAAGACACATGCTTTGAAATAGCTTATTCTGGCAACCTTTTAAATAACCAGCTGTGTTTGAAACAAGCAAATGAAATATACCATGTTTAGGGATTCAAGAGGCATTCATGCAGTAGTCATTCACGTGTATAATGGTAGTGACTGTCAGCTTGTAAGAGGTAAGCAAATAAGAACTGGTGACATAAAAGATTAGCCAGACTCCATCTATTTTTACATGAGGGTAAATAAGACGTAGGAAAATGTTCGCACTGGCAGCTCAAATACTGTTCAAAGAATGCAAACTGTTACCGCAAGGATTTTCCCCAGACACTGTTAAAATAGTAGAGATGATAACAAGAATAAGAAAAGAGGCAGAGCAGAAACAGCCCCAGGATGTTCAGACAGTTTTACTAGGCAATGCCATTTCTCTAGTTTCTTCGAATTTTACCCATGAACTTGAAAATACCTACCTTCAAGTATCACATCTTCCCCAGATTTTCTCCTTCTCCAATTCCTGAAAATACTTTGACATTACACCACTTTCTTTTTTTTCTTTTTTTTTCTTTTCCTTTTTTTGGCCTAAGGGCTATCTTTAGCACAGGTGTTCCCTATAAAGCCAACTGCCTCCTACAGTTCTTGAGAAATCTTTAGTCAATTCCCCAGCAATAGCTTCATAAGTTTTGTTTAACAGAAGCTGCTATCTTACTGCTTTTATAGCAGGGAAAATTGACTCGAAAATGAAGCTGTAAATCACAACTGAGAACCTACTGCTTCTTGAAAGGGATAAGTGAATATAAGGTGGCTTTGGCTTTCCAACTCCTTAGTGTGATTGTTAAGTTACTGGGAAGCTTAACTAGTTATTTGTCTAGTTCTGGCTTATGACTACTCAGTAACACATGGATTTGCCTGGAACTTGGCAGCAATGGGCACTTCCTGAGTCCACTTAACTGCTTCACAAATGTAGATTGGTCCCATAAACACTTGTTTCTAAAATCACTGTTTGATTCCAGTACCCTACATTCTCTCACCTCTTGACAAATACAAGACATAATAAATGATTCGATGATCTTGTGTGAGCCTTGTAAAACTGTCAGACAAAATTTGCAAATCCTTTAATTAGATCCAAAAAAGGAACACCAAGGTGTATCTGGTTTCTTGATAAGTGTCTTCTTTCAATAGGATTATAATGTTAACATTCTTCTTAGGAGGCAAAAAGATCTCTCACTTTCTTCTATTTGATCATTCAGTACCAGGACTTGTGTTCATAGTCCTAAAAAGTACCTTAAAAGATCATTGAATCCAATGATTTAAAATTGCAGTCTCCTAAGAATTTTCCAGTATTAGTATGGACCTTGAACTTGCACCTGCTAGCATTAAGGTTACTGCTGGCATGCTCAGTTCTTCCTGTGGAAGGCGCACAAAAGAAAACCATAATCTAGTGCAGCTAGGCAGGCCCCTTTGTAAGTCAAAAGGTACAATTATGATGTTTGGTGTAAACAATGTTAACGTTCATTTTGTATATCATATGGAAACTTCACACATCCCATTACCTCAAATGTGATATGCCATAATAAATTCTTTGTTAAAATATTGTAACACAACATCAGAAAACCTGTGACAAATCTGAGGATTCCTGCTTTGTACAGAGATTTTCTTCAAACAAAATCTGCTTTTCAGCTGTGATTGGAAGTCAGAAATTAAGATATCATGCAAGGAACACATAACGTTGAAAACAAAATTACCTCTGCCTTACCAGCAGCTGCAGTTTTTCCAGTGAACTAAAACTCTTTTTGTTAACCGCTTTCACACTTTTATTATGATACAATGCACAAAGTTTCTGCTATAAAATTTATGATTGAAGCATGCAACACTATAAAATGTGCAAATGTTATGTACAAACTACAGTGCACTCTGCTAACATGATTTTTCTTTTAAACACAAAAAATAAAGTTCAAAGTGGGAACAGCTTTCAAAACGTGACATGCCATGAACTCAGTTAAACCAATTACTTGTCTGCTTTACAATGTGTGCAATGACTTAGACTGCAACTGGAAAGGATTACCCAGAAAAGCACAGTCATAATAAAATGCATTAACCTAATTGTTGTGGGAGAGACATAGTGTTTAAATATTAACTTGGTCAACAGGAAAGCTGAGACTTGCAAAATTCTGGAAAAAGCCAAACAACAGATACCAACATCTCCCACAGTCCACCTGCTTCTCCACTTTAGACTTTGAAAAATAAATTGCATAAATCTGAAAGGATAATTAAAAATCCAGTTGCATCAGGTTTGGGCACAGCAAGAAAACTAATTATCATGACTTCCCCATCTGCTGATCTAGTCCACAACTCTTTACACTTGACATTGCCTCCAGTCAGTAAGAAGGAAAAACAGACTATCATGTGTAAGTTCATTTTTTGATAAGTCAGGAGGTAGGGATAAAGCCTGTTATGCATTTACCAAAATCTTATACATGCCACTGTCCCACAGAAGGCAGAAAATATTTCTTCTGACTAGGTAGCCCCAACAGAAACTGTGTCAATAAACTCAACACAGGAGGTTTTTTTTATCTTAGTGTGCCTGAAGTTACCCCAAAGCAGTAATTTTTCCAGCCGGCTTTCAATAATGCTGTTTCAGTTCAGCTTCTGCAGGAAAAACATTGCCATCACTTACATGTGGTTCCTTATCACCATTCTGGCAGCTGATATATGGTATTTCATGACAGAGCCACTATTTATGATCTGCAAGGTGTGGTTAGAAATGACAAAGTTCTGGTTACGCTTAAGTGTTTCCATGTGTTTTGTGGGAAGCAGTAGCAGGATAGCAAGGTGTCATTCAACTAACAAGCTCAGCTCTCTAAGCCTAGGAGTTTCGCTTTCATTGATCAGGAAACCTACGGAAAGCTTAAGAGACTGGTATTAGAAATTGTTATATAAATGTATGTTTGAAAGTAGATCTAAATTTTGTTCATCTTTTCAAAATATATGCAAGACCCAAGCTAAGGGGAATATATGAATAAGTGAAAAGGCCTTCTCTAATGTTTTTTAAAGAAAATGTTGCATACAACTATTTATATACCAGGTCCTACTATACACATAAGACGCATCTGTCCTCATGTATTTTACCCCTGTATACCACAAGAAGTGGGGAAATGTATGTTCATCTCAATATTATTTAGTCCCTTTCATTACAAACCACTCAGTAAAAGTCTTCACAGGCTTGAAAATGAGATATTTCTCATTGAAAGAATGAATCTTGATGATGTACAGACTAAATATGAAGTTCCTAGCTTCAAGAAAATTATTTACTCTTACTCCAACACAAACTACTCAGTATCCAAAAAATCATCTGAAGATCTTTTCTGTCTTCTGTAGAGTCTGCACTATATATTAGAGTTTGGTTTAGGAAAGCAGTCTTTGACTCACAACTGAGATAAATGTCACCTTTCACTCTAAGTTTAAAAATCTAACCTACTTTTGGAGTTGGATTTGTTCAGGAAAAGTTTTCACTGGTATTTTACATGTGAGTTTAGTCCAGGTTGGTGGTCTGAAAAGCGTGGAAGAGACCTAATCCTAGCCTGATTTTACTGAAACTAAACCACAAAATAATTTCTTCTGTTTGAGAACCAAAGTAAAATCAAAATCATATGAAATTATACAAAAGGTACTGTATATCCACTAATTCTTTCATCTCATAGTAAAGGAACGTGACTTTTTGATGCCTGACATTTTCAAAAAAAACCCTGACACCTGCACTATAAACCCTTGCACATTTCAATTATGTCATTAAAACTGTATTACTGGGGTCTGTTACACACATGGGAAACTAAAAATAAATATCTGGCCAAAGTCACACTGGTAATTATTGTAGTAGACTTACTGGGACATAGTTTTCCATCATGGAACAAATGTTACCCAGCATGAATAGCATTATATCACAATGCCTTGTATGAAGCAACTCTGGCAAGAGAGTGAGCCTCTTAAGTTCATCAGTCTAATTTTAGACATATGCAATGCAGACATGTGCAGCTAAACTAGTCCCTGCATGTTTTTTTCATAGACACTGGAGAAGAAAGGTGTTTTTAAAGTTTGTTTAATCCAGCACCTCTTAGACAACTAGTATGTGATCCAAAGTATTTCTTCCTGGATCCCACTGACTATGTTGACTTTACCTCTACTGAATATAACATCAGGTAACAGGCTCTGATGTGAATGTCTACTCTGCAAAGACAAACTCCATTTTCAGTGTCTCACTGCATTTTTCAAAGGCATCACTGTCCTACTGTACCTTCCAAAGCAGTTAGAAGCATCAACCTGAGGTTACAGCAGTCAAAAAAATATTTCATTAACTAAGTAACCAGTTAACTAGTATTAGCTAAGTAATACTCTACTTGGAAGAAAAAGCAAATTAGAGGACTAGTAAAGTGTCAGTTTCCAACTAAATTTCTCATACCATTATTCTCAGACACAAAAGTGAATTGCAATGCTCCAGCCAGTAATTATAACAATCTGTCTCATTTATGTTTGATGCTGGTAACTTGTGGGTTCCTAGACACAAATATAAATCTTTTGTTGCATTCTTTTCATGCTTGAATGTAAGCTCATATAGCACAGAAGCTCATACAAAACATTATTAAAACTGTATTTTTAAAATGTAACACTTTTAATAGCAAAAGCTATTACAATGCATTATTTTCAAGGCACAACTTCAAAAAGGAAATTTGCAACCTATAGCAGATATTTACATGAGCACTAAAATAACAGATACTAAACCAAAACTTAGTGCTCTCATACCCTGGACAATGTCTTTTCAAGAAAGTGTGCATATGCGTAGGAAAAGCAATATGAACAGCATCAGAAAAATCACATATATACATTTAAAACATATTCAAAAAATAACCTGTGACCTCTTTACCACTCCAGACACTTTCATCACAGTCAGTATTCAGAATACAAACCCAGCCAGTAGGCATGAAACTCCTCTCATTCATCTCACCATGCAAGCCTACACTGCAAGATCCATCCTTAGGCAGAAGAATTAATTTCATAAAGATCTCTTAAAATTGCACGTGCCATCTCAACTGTACGGCTCTCAGCAGAAGAGCACAGGAAGAGGAGCAAGGAGTTGCAGAAGATGGAACTAAAGACTTCACAAATGCACAGTGCCTTGGATGCCAATTATTTCATATTAAATCAGCATTATAGAAAGGCTCATAGTGCTACTGTCACTTAAAAAGAGATACAGCAGTGTAGAGAACTGAATTCTAGATTAGAAGTTGCTTCACTTGGCCCAAGAAGCCAGATTCAACTTCATGCATCTAACTGAAACTCCAGTTTAGAGACAGGGTTGTCCTCATCTCCTGCTATATTACAATTGTGGGCAGAATTGCTGTTGTATATGCAGATATCCTCTGGTGACAATACTAGTGCGGTAAATGCCATTTGAATAAATCCAGTCCTTAGTTATTTCCAGTTCCTATAGAATACGTAAGTTATAGTCCTGTAGCACAACAAGTTGATAAGGAACAGAAACGCTCCACCCCATCCCCCTGCTGACTGTGACATATTAATCACAAGTCCAGACTACTGTCTTTTTTATTAGGAAGTATCTAATCGTCTTAGAAGATTCAGCTAGAAGAATACATCTGTATGAAACTTCTGTTTTACTATATTCCTTATGACTGAAGACATACTCAATTCAGAATCTTAGAAAATTAATAAATATTGTAATAATTCAATGCATTCTGCTTTCCTTCCATTCATATCCCTTCCCTCACAGATAACCTAATCTTAACTTTGTCGATAACAAAGTTACTTACACTTACTTCCAGGTCAGTACAATTAGTAAATTCAGCTACAAATATTTGATTGGGGTAGTTATTTGAAGGGAGTCTACATCAGAAGCCTGTAGGTTTGTTATAATACTGTCTGAAGCTACTGCAAAGGCTATCTAAAAGAGAAGAGGGAGAGAGAGAAAAAAAATAAATAGAGAGGGAAGGAGGGAATGAGGAGAGAAGGTAGTAAAAGTCTTGGGAAAAAACTGCTGTGTCCCCAGAATCTATCAATGTTCTTTCAGACATGTGGCATTTTCATTCCTTTTGCTCAGAATGAGGCTTCTCCCTACCTGATAGATCTGGGCTGATCATATGCATAGGTTTCTAGGGCACATCAATCTGCATTAATCAGAATAAAGTATGAAACTTGTCTCCCAAATCTTTGCCTAGAATCCTCTTTGTAAGTTTATCTTGTCTCTACCTATCACTCAGATCCTACAAATGGACCCAAAAAGTCTTCAAGAAAATAGTCTGGAAGAACTGTAACATCTCTCTATTTAACATTTAGCAAAACAGTACTTTTTTTTTTTTTTTTTTAAGATACTGGCAAATGTACTGCCAGAGGACTTATCTATACAGACAAAAAACATTTGCATCTCTAAATGCTTTTACTCAGCACTGCTGGTAATCAGGTCTTGGATTTAAAAAGAGCTTAGAAAAATCCATGGCACCTTTTTAAAATTTGTTTTGGGTGACTTTTGTGGCTTACTCTCCTGGAAGTAGATATATTAGTTAAAAGATCTGTATTTTATAAAGATCTTTGTGACTATGGAAAAAAAAGGAGAGGAAAAAAAAGAAATACCATAGTTGCCTAGATGAATTCTCACAGGCCATTGATAAATGGAAAATTCAACATGAAGTATTCTCATTTTATTTAATGACAATATTGAACTTAAAACCCGACATGTCTCACTTCCTCCATCACCAAGCTGAAAGAAATATTCAGTATACTGAAGCCAACAAAATCTTACAGTATGTGAAGATGTATATTGAAACTCTTTGGTTTACAAAGGGATTTGTTACTTTTCACATTCTATGAATTTCATGGTTAGGTGCTAGAAGACCAGAGGCTTGGATCCAGCAGGGACCTGCCCCTGCCCTGTTCACATAAATGTACTGGGATTGGAGACTGGGATTCATGCCTCAGTAAATGAAGAAGGAGCTGCTTGCCACTCTCTGTGTAGATGACATGACTTTAGAAAGGAGTCACAGCAGTAAAACACAACGTGTGCAGGCAGCACAACTGTCAGGAAGAAAAGGACAGCAGCAGCAGTGAGCAGGCTGTCTGGAAATAGGCTGTGACAGGAGATTTGGAACAGGTTGCAAAATGCTTTCAGCACAAACCCAGAGCACACTGATAGTATACAGATGGCAAAATTGTATTCCATAGCTAAGTTATACTCATTACACATAAAGTGGAAATGAATGAAATGCCAACATATAAAGTTGGCTGGGTTCTCTTACCAGGTCAAATGAACTTCAGTCAGAACCTGAAGGACTGCATAAGCCGCACTACAAGTGCTGCTTGATAAATAATGACATAAATTGTTGATGTTAATTGTAATCAATTATTAATTGAAAACAACCATAATCACTGGTTAATTAACAACATCAAAAGACTGTATTTCAAACCATGAAGATCAGTGTTCAGTTTGTACTTCAACCTCAGAGTTAAGTAGCAGCAGATCCTATTCTATTAAGAGAAGTATAGATCAGACACAGAGCAAAGAAAAAAGGAGAAATATTGTGTGAACCTGGGCTGCTTCTTCCATTTGTACCACCTTCTCCATCTGTAAGATTAGGGACATACTTACAAGTAAGCTATAAAAATTTCAAAAATTCTTATGGATTCTTTGGTATAACCTACAGCCTAAGAGAAGTCCTATGATTTTGTCTTTCAAGTGAGACAAAGCCTCAACAGTGTATACAATCACTGCATTTTTGTCATCAGAATGAGCTGATGTCAAAATCCATCCTCACTAACACAAACAATTTCCGTTAATGCATGTTTCCTTGATTACAATAGAAATGAGAACTATAGTTTTTATAAGACCAGGTTAAGTAAGTGTAGGATTCATAACAATGAGAACCATCTGCATTTCTCATTAAAGGTAATTTAACCGTCAAAGAAATCATCATTAGTTAGAAAATGAAGGTTTAGCAGAGCTTAGCATATGCATGTCCAAGAAACTCAAAATACAACAGATCTGGAAAATTAATTCTGTAGCATATCACTGAAATGGATTACAAGGACACCAGACACAGTGCAGATGTGTGCACTAGGAAACAATCGGTATATAACTGAAAATAAGCAGTCCATATTTTGCAAGGGGAGGAAAATATTTTTCAAATTTCAGTATTACTTTTGTAAAGTCCATTGTTCATCGGTGTCAATTAATTAGCTGAATGGTGAACACACGGATAATCAATATGTATTTAGTCCAGTGACCTAGGTGACAATAAAACTTCATAACTTGCACTTTGTTTACTGCCCAAGACTGCCATATAGTATTTTTTAAAGACAAAAGAGAATAAAAAAATTGAAATGGCTAATCACAAGCAAAAAAAAGACATATGTAAACTTGTTTATGAATGGGAATTCATAAACATCTATATATAGAAACCTCTCATTCATCTACAACCTTGTAAATTTTCCAGGTATGATGCAGTAGGAAAAATTGCATCAGCCAGTTCACTCAGTGAACACATATTTAACACAACTTTTTGCTTCTTAGAGCTGTAAACATTTGACAATATTGACAAGAAATTTAAATGCACTCAACACACACACTTTGGTAGAAGGAAATCCACTGCACCGTATAGCTGCTTTCTCAAACTCTGTGTGATTACTTTAAGGTAGATCAGCAGTGGATTTCTCTTGCTCTTTACAGGCAAGCTGTTCAGAAGTAATGAATTCCTTTGTTGTCTTAAGAATTCCTCCACTGGCCAAGAAATATCAGGTTTCCATTTTTATAAAGATGGAATATTAATTCTGCAGTACTATATATTAGATTTGCCTAAAGTTAGCAGCTAATACAGCAAACTCATGGTGTTTAAAAAGGATATCTCAAAATGAGAGATTACTTCAGAGGCAAAGAGTGCTGCGGAGCACCTATACTTAAATTTGTTCTAATGTTTTACAGTAAAAATACTAACCCTGTACATTGTGTTCTCTGCAGAGAATTTTATACTCTAAAAATACCAAGGGATCATTAATACCCCTTATTTAAAGGTTACATTTATGTTCTATTTGCATAATATAAAAGCACGGCGTAAAACAACAAGAGTACAAACTGGCTTAACTTTAGGCAGGCTAACTATGCTTTTATCTAAATGAGGTTTCTGTAAGACTGCATTTGATTGTAGTTGCACTTATGGTACTGGAAAGTGTCTTAGAAGAAGAACAAAAGCATCCCTGTTGACTGAAACACAGAAGACATGTCAGCATTAACTGCATGCCGTAGTGGAAAAATGAGTAACATTACAGTGAAATAAATCGTGATGTCCTAAGGGACATCATACCTACTATATCAATAAGTGAAAAGTAACTTTGAATTCATAAAGTTCTAGTCTAAATTTTCAGTAAAGTTCTTTTCATTAGACACTGATATGTATTTACCAATTTTCACTCATTTTGCAAAAGATGCTGTTATTTCTGATTTTCATTTAATCACAATATGAAAAATTAATCAAAATGGCTCACATAAAAATTCTTGTTCTTTCTCCAACATAACTCATTATAGCTTCTAAAACTTGATGAATGTCATTAATAGTTCAAATCAAAATCATAGAATCATAGAATTGTTTTGGTTGGAAGAGACCTTTGAGATCATCGAGTCCAACCGTTAACCTGGCACTGCCAAGTTACCAATAAACTATGTCCCCCAGCACCACATCTACATGTCTTTTAAATACCTCCAGGGATGGTAAATTCAGCCACTTCCCGGGCCAGCCTCTTCCAATGTTTGATAACCCTTTTGGTGAAGAAATTTTTCCTTATATCCATCCTAAACCTCCCCTGGCACAACCTGAGGCCATTTCCACTTGTCCTATCACTTGTTACTCGGGACAAGAGACCAACCCCCACCTTGCTACAACCTCCTTTCAGGTAGTTGTAGAGAGCAATAAGGTCTCCCCTGAGCCTCCTGTTCTCCAGGCTAAACAACCCCAGTTGCCTCAGTGGCTTCTCAGACGACTTGTGCTCTAGACCCTTCACCAGCTTCATTGCCCTTCTCTGGACATGCTCCAGCACCTCAATGTCTTTTTGTAGTGAGGGGCCCAAAACTGAACACAGTATTCGAGGTGGGGCTTTACCAGTGCTGAGTACAGGAGGACAATCCCTAGTCCTTCTGGCCACACTGTTCCTGATAGAGGCCAGGATGTTGTTGGCCGCCTTGGCCACCTGGGCACACTGATGGCTCATATGCAGCCAGCTGTCAACCACTGGACTCCCAGGTCTGTTTCCACCAGGCAGCTTTCCAGCCACTCTTCCCCAAGTGTGTAGCACTGCATGGCGTTGTTGTGACCCAAGTGCAAGATATGGATCTTGCACTTGGCCTTGTTGAACCTCATATCATTGGCCTCAGCCCATCAATCCAGCCTGTCCACATCCCTCTGTAGAGCCTTTCTGCCCTCAAGCAGATCAACACTCCCGCCCAACTTGATGTCATCTGCAAGCTTACTGAGAGTGCACTCAATCCCCTCCTCCAGATCATCGGTAAAGATATTAAAGAGAACAGGCCCCAGTACTGAGCCCTAGGGAACATTGCTTTGTGGCTGGCCACCAATTGGATTTAACTTCATTCACCACCAGTCTTTGAGCCCAGCCATCCAGCCAATTTTTCACCCAGTGAAACATCCTTACATCCGTATTCTCATCTGATTTCAACCTTAGTCAAGAGGAAAAAGAAATTTGGTGGACAATGTAATTAATACAGAGGTAAAAGATTGATATATTCTTAAATATTGGCCAACAAGATTTTTAGAAAGTAGGTTTCACCAAGTAAATCTGATTTCATATTTTGATGGGATTACATATTCATGTGATAAAGATGAAGAAAGTGGATGTGATATACTTGGAATTTGTAAAGGTCTTTGACTTAATGTGACATAGATTAAAAATTATCACCACAGAAAAAATTAAGCAAATAATAATGAAGAATATCAAATAGTTGAATAAATCTCAGCAGAACCCCAAAATTAGCCAGCAAAGCAAAATGAAGCATAACAATAATATTTTTAGTGGGACTGGTGGAGTACAAAATAGAAGTCAACAATTTTTTTCAGGGGTCACAGTGCGAATATAAATAGTCCTGCTGGTAAACTTTCTAGATAACATAGGGTAGTAAATCAGCAAAGAATGTGTGAAGCAGGTTGAATACATACATTTTTTGTTGACTTGATGAATTAGACTGTCTAAAAAAAATTTATTTTAGAGCAGTTAAATCTTAAAAAAAGAACACATTTCCAACTCTGTCTAAAGTTTTCTTTACTGTCAAAAGTAAGAAATCCCATATTTAATGCTTTCTTTGGAGGGCATAACATTTTCAAATGTCTAAAGAAAGATCTTGTCTACACCTAAAGCTGGAATGCTATGTAGACCTTACAGGAAGCATTTTCCCTTGGCCTTCAGTATGAACAGGACCAATGTCCAAGTGCAAGGTCCTGCACCTGGATCGGGGCAACTCCCATGATCAATACAGGCTGAGGGATGAAAGGGTTGAGAGCAGCCCTGCCGAGAAGGACTTGGGGGTACTGGTGGATGAAAAGCTGGATATGAGCTGACAATGTGCAATCACAGTCCAGAAAGCCAACTGTATCCTGGGCTGCATCAAAAAAAACGTAGCCAGCAGGTTGGGGAGGTGATTCTCTCCCTCTACTCTGCTCTCAAGAAACCCCACCTGGAGTATTGCATCCAGCTCTGTAGTTCCCACACAAGACAGACAGACCTGTTAGAACAGGTCCAGAGGAGGGTCATGAAAATGATTAGAGGGCTGGAACACTGCTCCTATGAAGACAGGTTGAGAGAGTTGGAGTTGTTCTGCCTGGAGAAGAGAAGGCTCCGGGGAGACCTTATTGCGGCCCTTCAGTATATAAAAGGGGCTTATAAGGAAGATGGGGACAAACTTTTTAGTTGGGCCTGTTGTGATAGAACAAAGGGTAATGGTTCTAAACTAAAAGAGGGTAGATTTGGACTAGATATGAGGAAGAAATTTTTTACAATGAGTGTGGTAAAACCCTGGAACAGGTTGCCCAGAGAGGTGATAAATGCCCCATTCCCTGGAAACTTTCAAGGGCAGGCTGGACAGGGCTCTGAGCAGCCTGATCTAGTTGAAGATGTCCCTGCTCATTGCAAGGGGGTTGGACTAGATAACCTTTAAAAGTCCCTTCCAACCCAAACTATTCTATGATTCTATGATTCCATGAATGCTGAGGGCTTTGCTGTGTTTTTTATGTACAGAAATGAATTTTACATATAGAGGGGAATAACCATATTAATGTTTGTTTATTTTGATGGATGCATTTTCTTTTCCTCCTTCCAACTTCAGAGACCCATACCATAACGAAAGTTTATAAAATCAGTTTTATGAAAACCTGGAAGATGTTCTGTGTGAGTAAAAATGCAACAAGGAGTAGTCATCATCTGTCGAATGCAGATTAGAAGAAATCATCTCCCGGGTGTGGGATAGGACGAGAAATCTGAATGTTGTAACAATGAGAAAATTGCATTGTTCGCCCCTCCAAGAGATATCAGCACTGATGCTGGCAAACAGGGAGAGATGCTGACAAAAGCCTTCCCCCAGATGGTATAAATTTACAGAAGGTTGAGTTATTTTTGAAGAGTTCCCAAACACATTGCTAAGGCATATTGTGACTTGTCAAGTGCATACCTTGTTTCTTCTCTATCTTCCCACAGCATTCAGTGCAGCAGATAAGTGTACCAGAATAAATTAAAGTTCATTAAATAATGCTTATTGGTCTGTTTGATTGCAGAAATCATATTAAGAGTTACAATCAGGACCCGTATTTTGGCCCTAAAAATGAATGATTCAAGAACTTAGGCTTTCATTAGGATAAATATTAATACCTCTGCAATAAGCAGAAAATTGCCCAGATTTAAGTATTGATCTGAGTTTAGAGACTGGCTGTTGCTTCTCCAGTTAATCTTTACACACCTTTATTTCCCTATCCAGGTTTTAAATTCTGTCCTTTCCTGATTATAAATATAGTATTTTGTATACAGCACTGTGGATTTTGGATCGGATTCTTGCTTTTCTACTGCTTTATAGCATTTTTTGAAAGACATACTCTATAGTACGTAAAAAGTTTGAAAGAAAAATACCTTCATAATGAATGTAAAAAAAAAAAAGAAATAAAAAGTGCAATAAAAATTAGTTTCCCATGAAAATTAGGCAGTACTCCTCTTTATTTTCCAAAAGGTCAATTCTTTGTTTGGATGCAAAAGCAGACATGCAGAAATCAAAAACTGGATTTGAACTATTCAGAATAAATACTTTTACCTAAAACACATTTAAATTTTGTAATTAAGTATGAATCCTATTTATCTAAGACAGAAAGAAAAAAAGCAATGGGTGACATTTGTCTATTAAATGGTTAACATTTATCTATTATTAGACAGGTTTTGCATTTATCATGAGATCAAAACAGGAGACTCTTTTGTCTAGTTTCGTGGTATGTAAAGTTGTTGATATCTGAAGAAGATTAAGAAGGGGAAAAAACAGAACATGACAAAAATTTCTTAGTGTACCTGATAAGAGTGTAGTTATTTTATAGATTTTGTTCTGAATAAATGGGGCACGTCACATCTTATTTACAGAGCCATTTTTGGCTGGAAATTATTTTCCTCCTGCGTAAACTGTCATTGACTCTATAAGGAGTGAAAGTATCAGTATCAGTAGTATTTCATCATAATCTTTTCTAACTTACTCTACACCGAGTTCTATGTCAATTTGACTTTTCAGACTTATTTGTGTTCTGCAGGTTTTCATTTGAGAAGAGTAGAGAGGCAAAATCCTGGATTTTTGTAGAAAAGGAAGAAAAAAAACCCTAGAAATTCTCATGTGAAATGGTAGCTGCTTGCCTGGCTTTTAGTTTATTTCAAAGAATAACTGATAATATTTAAACACACAAATTACATCAAAAAAGACAGATAATTCTCTGTTAAACACTTTGCAACTTAATTAATAATGATAGGTGAAGGATTAGCATCTTGAGGCTTTGAGCAATATTGGGAGGTGTCCTTGGCCATGGCAAGGGGGTTGGAACTAGATGATCTTTAAGGTCCCTTCTAACTGAAACCGTTCTGATTCTATGATTCTATGAAGATAAAGGTTTTAATATGCCAATTGTGAAAGAGACAACAAAAATAGAAACACAAAAAGGGCAAGGAAGAGATTCAGAACTAATATTAGAGGAAATCTGCACAATTTCATCAGTTGGTCTTTAAGAGATACTTCCAAATAAATGTTCCCTAAACTTTCACTTATTTCCAGTTCTGTAAGACATTTAAATACAAACGATAAAATTATACAGAAAAATGTGTTTGTATTCATACTGAATTTCTTTGACGTGCATGTCTGAGAGTTTATTTTCTTATCTTAAAATACAGAAATATAAAGAGCAAAAGGAAATTCAGTTGTCTGTACAAACCCCAAAATATGCACTTAGCTATGATACATGTGAAACAGTTGCTGATGCATGAACTAAAGCATGAAGCATGAACTAAAACTAAGCATGAACTAAAATGCATCAGCTGTAAAATGTCATTTGCACTTTCTTCTTTCAATAAATGACACATTTGTTCCATAGCTTGAACTATTTTTGTTTTTTAGAATGGCAAGAAGAAAGTACGTTGAGAAAGTGGTTAAATAAGTAAGGTTGAAATAAAGAGATCTATTTTTAAAGCTTATCTAATAAAAGCAGGTTTGGAATAGTAAGTGACAAGGAGTAATTCTCTGTGTCAACATAAAAAAATGCTAACATATATATTAAAAAAAGATGAGATCTAAAGTTAATCCATGACTTAAAGACACATAAAAGTAGGCATATCAGTTTGTAACACATTAAATTTGTAGAAATATAAAGGTTTACATAGTAAACATTTTCCCATAAAAGCTTATTGCCTTATGTATTTCTTACACTGAAAATGAGAAAGTGGATGCGTTTAAGTTGGGCAAACTAGTCTAGAATTTTTTTAAGTACCTCTTCCAGAGACTGTTAATTTCTTTGAAATCAGCTTAGTATTCTCCTTTAATCTCTAAGATAGTGACTGAGAGTTAAAAATTGGGCAATGCAGAACCAATAACATAACCTAAGGTCTTTTTCCTCTGTTTCTCAACATTTTACCAATTTCTCATAATTTCATTGAAAATATTTAAATATATTAAAATGCTTTTTTAAAAAACCCCCAAGGATATAAATCATAAGCTGATCAAAATCGGAATGCATAGTGGAAACACATCATTTACTTTATATTGGAGAAAAATTAATAATTTCATACCTTTTGTTTCACACCAAAATCAGTTCACTTTGTTTTGGTTTTATTATGATTCATGCAGAGATTCATATACCTACACTTATTTGTTTTCAGATATCTTGTCATTAAGTAATTATTTCATCACCTAAATGACTTGAGAATTGAAAGTTTTTTAAAAAAAGTCAATATACATTTTTTTCCAATCAGATTTAGACTGAAAATAAAAAATAGACATGTAAAAAAGGCTGGTTTTCAACTATTTCTTAGTTTCTTTACAGTTCCTAACCCTTGAACCAATGCAAATTCAATTCCAATGCAATTTCATTTTATACGTTTTGCATCTTTTTTACAGAAAAATGTAACTCTGCTATTTCTGATTTTTTTTTCATTAACAAAATAATTAATCCATACTCAAGAAGAAATCGATCGGCCAAATTAAATTCAGTAAAAGTGAAATGCAGAATAGTTCGTGCTCTGAAATTTTACTTGCTGGATATTCAAGAATACTGAAAAATAGAAATGTGGATTCTAGCTGTAGTCAAGGTCTTTCTTTTCAAACAGCAATTCCCTATCTAGAATGTTATATACATTAGTCTTCCCAATGGAAGGTTCTGGATTTTTTCCCATGTATGTTCATGTTACTTGCTACTATGTACAAACACTTTCTCTCGAAAACTAATATGTAAACACATATTTACCTTAAATTATAGACTAGGAAAATTTTCTGGAACAGACACAAAGTTATGCTAGCAGTTTGTAAAACTCAGCATTATTCCATATATTGTTCTATTAGGAGAAATAAATGGTCACATTATTCTAAAAATACTTTATTCGAGTTAAGATTAACTCCTTACCAATAATAAAAATTTTGCAAAAATGTAATTCTTTTTAGAAGAGATTAGTATGATTTCTTTTCTTTGGTCACAGTTACAACTCAGTTTAATGTCTGTAAATATGTTTTTCCACTCCCTAGAGTGACATCTTAGAACACAATAGTTTATTATGTTTTATTGCAGTTAGCTATCAATAAATCTCTCTTCCTCCAGCTTTTATTTGAATGTCTACCTTTTGATTATACAGGATGGAAAATTAATTTAAAAAAGGGACTACTGATGGTAAACAATTGGTTGGAAATTCCCCACAGGATTATTGTTTTTGTCACATTTACACAGCTGAATTTGCTCTATGCTTTTTGTTTCCATAAGCTCATAGAAGTCTGGAAGTCCATTGATAGTGTACTTTGTTTAAACTAGTTTATTTAAAATTTAGTCCAGTACATCTTGGTTGACTTTGATTTCTCAGTGTAACTTATCAATAATTGAGATATTTGTTTTGTCTTGTGATACAATCTATATAGCTAAAAGGTATAATGAGTACAGGAGCCTAATAAGAAAACCAAACCAAACCAAAGCAAAACAAAAAAAACGATCAGAGGCAGCCTCAAAAAAAAAAAAAAAAAAAAAAAAAAAGCTTTTCTACTTACTTTGAAGAGCATGAGAGCAGTACTTAGAAACACAGACTTGGTTTTTCAAAAATGCACCCCATCCCTGGGAAAGACCAGATTGTCAGAGGATTGCCACTTTTTTTTCTACATTTTTGTATGCACCTTGCAGAACAGGAATTCACCAAGTGCTGCCCTTATGCAGGGAGCATAATAAATATATATATATTCCCTTTAAGATTTAAAACAACTGCCTTTTAAAGGAATTAGTTCATTAAAATATAGGAATATTAATCACAAGGAAATGCAAAACCCCAAAGATATCATTGAATTAGCAGAAGGATAAGGATCACAGAGATGAAAGCCAGGAAAAAAAGATAATGTAATTCACTTGTAGTTGCTCTTATTTCTTATATATATATATCTCCTCGATATGATGACGCAGAATTGCAGTACAAATTCATCATCATTTGTTGCAATGCAAACTATCGCTTATATTCTGGTATAAATAGAAGGACAGTGTGATTTTTATCCCTCCTTTTAATTTTCTATTCTCAAACTGTATTTCCATGTGAGTAGGAAATATAAATACTGATTTATGCCAATACCTTTCTTTAGGTATTGCTAAGCCTCTACTCAAACAAATTAAATACAGTGAAAAGAATCAGAGCAGAATGAGCTGTCCTTGAAGGAATGCCATTTCAAATTTATGTATCCCTGATAACTACGTTCATTTAAAACAAATTGACATCTGCTTTTTATTCTTTATGTAAGCCTGATAACAACTTTAGGTGATTAAAAAATAAAAGTAAGCATAGGCTTCAGTTAACTCAGAAATATTTCTATATGAAGATTATTTGTGGCTTCAGAAATTTACCATACTCATTTCAAGAGGAACACAAATTACTTGCAACACATTTTAAGTTGTGATGGCCCAAACGAACTGTACAGCTTGATTTTAATAATGATACAGTTCAAGAAAGAAGTGCAGAGAGAATATCAGCTATACAAGCCTCTACTCCCTTTCCTTCATCCAAGCCCATGAATGATTAGAGCTTGGTTTCAATACTTGCTGTTAACCTGTTACTGTAGGGTCAAAGTTAGATGTATGCCTGAAGGATGTCCTTCTTGAAGACTGGAGAGTTTTGGAATGTCCCACGGTGATCATCAATTAAGATTTCCACCAAAGTTCTCAAACAGTCTTTAACTTTAAGCACTTGCATATCTGCTCAGCTGGAAGAAATAGACATAAGCATGTGTCTATTACAAGCAGCATGTTTAGACAAAAATCTGATAAAATAATTAATAATAAGGTAAGTAATAAAATAGTGAAAATTTTAAAATTCCAGCAACTGAATCAGTATAAAAAGTCCCGAGCTGATATTTCTGATCATGTGATTTGCATTTTTACACTACTGCAGCACAGTGTTTAATGAAATTCATTTTCAAAGAAATTAACAATCCCAAAGAAATTCATAAATGCTTATCATATAAGGAAGATAAGATTGTCTCTATCACACAATTCACCATGTTATCATATGCTGTTCATATTGATTGTGTATGTCAATGTGGCATGAAGGAGAATTCCTTCACTTTTTATACTGTTGCAGGTGAATTACTAATAGAATTCATAGTGTTTTCAGAGGAGGCAGAATGCAGAAAAACAGCATAAAACCAGAATAAGAAGCTACAGTAATATTAGAAAAAGAGTCATTAAATTATTATTTTAGGTCTATTTATATCATACTAGTTACCCAAGGAAACTGGAAATCATGTTACATGCTGATTTCTGCTCTGTATGTTTAGCAAGGTATATATTCTCCAAACAGCAGAAAATTCATCAGTGACTTAGAAAGTTTCTCATGAACATCTTAGTTTAAGACACACGCAAGAAATATTTACTGTGGCGTGTCACCCAAAGCACAGCAGGTTTTAATTACAATTTGCCTCTGACTTGCAAAAATAGGTAGAAAATCATCATAGTATGTATCTTTCTAAATGGATACATGTAGGATTTTGTAATTCTGTTATAAAAATATCAGCCTCTTTTTGACTGAAAGTCAGAAACAGTAATAAAAACTTCACAGCAGATTTACTAATAATATTACACGTTTGAAACAAGTTTAGATGAGAATGAATGATACTGTCTGTCAGTACAAGTGCGTCATAACCAATGGTGTAGAGAACGGCAGAAACTGAAAGACATTGGAAATACCCAAAGCTTATAAAAGACACTCACAGTTTTGCCTCATAATATGTTTGCAAAGGGTTTGAAGCACTAAATCATTTTCTAAATGTATCTCAGGATTCACCCTGTGCCCTGTAATGACCTAAAAGCTTTGCCAGCTTTTCCTTGTAGCAGCTGCACACTTTAGTAATTGGCCTCTTTTCTCCGTGTAGATTTTCTGTAGTTGATGGTATAAATTATTAACATAATCTGAACTTCACTAGTCAAAAGTTCACATTTATTGAAAATTGTGTTAGCCTGCCAACTTTCTTCCCCAGTTAATGTGGAATTTTTGACCATGGTTTGAAGGATCTCTCTGTGTGATCGTTCTTGTTTAGCACTTTCTCTTTACAGTGGAGGAAACTGAGGCACATAGCTTTGTAGCTCAGATAGGCTGGGGAGTGGAGGGCATCTTGGCATGAACACATTCTGCTCTTTTTCTGTTTTGTGTTAAAATAATTTATGTTAAAAGACTTCTGAAAATTAGGCCAGCATGCTAGAAGAAATAAAGGACCCAAAAATTAAGGTTAAAATTCAAAGAAAGTGGAGGTGAGCTGGCAAACTATGTTACCTTTTTAGCGGCTGACTCCTTTCCTAATTTTTGGATCTTTTTTGCAAAACTACCAAAATAATGATAATGCTGTGTCAGTGAAAGTAATATTAAAGAAAAGTAAGTTGACTGTCAGAGCATGAACTTAAGTAGTATCAACCTTAAGAAGACATTTTGATTGATAAGTTCATATTTATTTTTAGTATGATAAACAAATAGTAAGCGTGTTCTATATAGAAACTGCACTTTATTGCTTTGCATCTTAAATTCATGCCACTCTAACAAATATACAAATTGCAATCAAAATAGCCCAGCCTAATTCTCAGATTTCAGTTTATGCAGTCATAGTATACTATCCTTCAAATTATCTACCGGGTGTTACTAATATATAGCTCTGAAGGATAATCCCCTGTGCTTTTCTGACAGTCTGGTAGATTAAAATGATAAGCATGCCTGAAATGTGTCTTTTGTTAGCAGAAGCTCCAAGACACACAGATTTTTGTGAAAAGTTACTCAGTGATTTCACCTAAAAAAAATATTTATCCTTTTTTATTATAAATTAGAGCATATAATTAGCTAACTGTCATATTCTACTTTGGGAGGCACCAAAATAGATGATGGTGGTAGAGATCCCCTGTGCAGAAAAGGAGATGATGGTACACATCTATGAAATGAAAAAATGCAACAATAAGAAGTGGGATTCATTTTACCTCTGCTTTGGCAGAGGATGTGAAATTCCATAGTCTATTCTCCCAGGATTGTCCCTAAAATATCCTATTATACAAAGACAAGAACTAAATACCCTTTTTGCTGACTTTAGGTCATAGCCAGTTATTAAAGCAGACATAGCCTAGCAAGAGGAAAGAAGAATTAGACAGCAAGCAATCAAAAAATCTTTGAAGAAAATACATATAAGGCTACACCAGGTGCAGTTCCTCCTCCCTCTTTATCTTATTCCATCACACTATAATAGATTCCTTACCATACTTTAGGGCATTACATATGTTTCAATTTGGTCTCAAAACTCAGGGAGATGCAAGATGAATGGAACTCCTAATTGTGTACTATTTCTTGAGCTATGTATATGAACCTAAAATCACGAAGACCGTATATTCCTCTTTGAAAATCTTGAAAACTAAATAACTAAATGGTTTTTTCTTTGATGATAAGAAAAATAAAGCATCCTTTGCTTAATGGTGGATAACAGAGAAAATAAAAAATTTACAAAAGCCAAGTACAGAAAGTAACTGTGACTGGGGAACAGCCTGGAAATATTTGTCTCTGCCCTTTCCCTTAGCCAGACTGTTAGGGTTCTCTGTGTTCGGTGATACATTTTGCAAAAGAGGGGCCAGTGGCCAGTATTTGGGTATTGTACATCTAACCATATTAAAGGGAAACCTCAAGTTCAATGAAAAATTGATAACTCATAGAATCATAGAATGGTTTACGTTGGAAGGGACGTTAAAGATCATCTAGATCCAATCCCCCTGCCATGGGCAAGGACATCTCCCACTAGACCTGGTTGCTCAAAGCCTCATTCAACCTGGCCTTGAACACTTCCAGGGATGGGGCCTCCACAACTTCCCTGGGCAACCTGATCAAAGCAAACCCTTTAGAAGATTAAAAAATGAATCCAGGTTATCCGATGCTGATATTTCTAGAGAAAGAAATGCTGTACCTATAGGATATATATAATAAAAATATATTTTGGCTGTTCTGTCTGGTATCTTGTCCAAAACAAGCAATTGTAGTCAGGCAACACAAACATTTATTGACGACTTAAAACTGTTAGGTAGTATAGATTAGGAACTCAATCCTACATCTAACTACTGGTGGAATAGAAAGAATTTCACTTAATTCATGAGTGAGTGAAGAGCAAATTAGAAAACTGCCAAAAAGACAAGTATTGCTTTATTTTAAACTCATTGATTTAGCTCAGAAAGCATAAGCTATATTTATACATTTACTATTTTAAAACACTTTTCAAAAGCTAAGCAACAGTTCAGATATCAAGTTTTTCTAAAATTTTCCTTAAAAAGTTTATCTGTAACATAAGATTATTACATATTTATACAAATCCAGGAAGCTGACTATTTTGTACAGTGTGGCAAAAAAATGATTTATGTAATAATGCTTGTTGTGATGAAACAGTTAATGAAATCAGATAATCGTCATTATCATTCAGTTATTAAAGTATATAATCTAGGAATTAATAAATAAATATGCTAGCATCTGCACCAGAATGACACTTCTTAGTGCAGACAGCACTTAAGCACCAAGCACCTATTTAGGAACATTCATGGTATAGGATATTTCAGAATTATTTCAACATGAAATGGAAAAGAAGTGAAAAGAATAAAGATTTTGCTTCAGTAAGATTTCACTGTATACATACACATTATTTAAATCCCAAATAATTCTATAGCTAGGAAGACTAAGCAGACTAAGCATTTAAAGAACTGTATGGTGAAGAAAAGTCATTGATGCGTTTAGGTGAGAGTGGTATTCCCTAAAGCTCTTTGGTTTAGTGCACTGTATGTGCACTTTCTCCACAAACATAGACATTAGGTAGGCAAAAACAACATGCACATTTGCATGCTTTTAAAGGAACGTGTGGGTTTTGTTTTATAATTGGCTTGATTTTTAAAATGTTGAACCAAAACCAGCTCCCACAAAAAACAACCTTTCAGAGGTATCCAGACACATAATTGGGTGCCCAATACAAGTTATTCCTTTTGAAAAAATTTAATCAAAGAGCCCAATGACCAACTCAAATAAGATTGGTTGTTTATATGCTATATATCCAATAATTGGTTGTGGAACTCAAGCAGCACACATATATATTATAGAACCACATCTATATCAATAACTCTTCAGCCTTCCAAGAAATGTGAATTGAATTGCATGGCCTTCCTTTAGTTTACTTTGGTAGTTCTCTATTATCTCTGAATGTTTAAAAATCCCAGCTCGATCAATGAGATCAAATAAAGTCTATCTGTATAAAACTTAAAGCTTAAGTAATCAGAACTACTGACTACATCCATAGAATGATTAAAAAAAACCCCACAAATATTTGGCCTAAACCTCATTTAGGCTTATTAAATAGCTACAGAAAACAACCAACAACAGACTTATCTTTAAAACTGGCAACACTAAATCATTAAGAAGTCCTGGTGAAAGTCACATTATTTTACTTTTTGCACACTCCTCAAAAGACTGAGATCAGTAAGAATATGCTTTTATTATAAAATGCAAGTCTTAAGAATGTAAAAATTATATTCCATGCCATTAACAATATATGATTAAAAATTCATTCCAAAAGGATTCCTTTTCTCAGAAAATACAATCTCAAAAAAGGCAGTCAATTTTTTACAGCCATGGGATGGGAAAAGCACAATGGTAAAACTAGTTTGCTAAGCTTTTCTGGCTTAAAGAGAGTGAGAAAATTTGCAGTCTTACTGAAAGCTCTAGAGCAGTATTAAAAAAAAAAAGAGTAATCACTCAGGCAAAAGCAGATCGTCCAACGCAATCTTCCTTTGACCTGCCTCCCAATCTTAGACCTGTCACAGGATTTCCAGACAGTTCTAAATCTCAGTCCCTAATTACAAGAAATGAGATGATCTAGACCCACAATTTGTACAAGACTATCTTCTTCTCCAAAATTAAGACCAATTATACTCAGAACTGATGATCCCTAGACAAACTGGGTGGCAGACTAATGGGGCAACTTTTCTAGCGCAGCTTTCTAGCACAACTTCTGTTTTCTATGGTGGATAGCTACATGAATCTATGAAAGTGAAAGAACCCACCTAGTGCGTCTTTCAAGTCTCACAGGGAAGATGTAGGTATTTTGAATTACACACATCTTAAAAAACTGAACACGTAAAATGTTAGTGACAAGTTCAAAAATGACATATTTTAAGAGTCAGTTTTCAGACCACAGCTGCATTCAAAGGAGAATGAGTTAATCAATTTTGTTCATGGGTTGTTCCATGTACTCATTTGTACCACAGGCAGCAGTTATTGCTGTTGGTGTGGCCATACCGTCCCTTGCTATTCATGCTGGTAAAATTCATTCCAGCACACATGCTCCCCACAAGGACACATACACCATTTGAAGCACTATGGAAGACTTTAGTTTGTGGTTTAGAGGGACAAAAAGAGAGAGCCTTTGTGGGCCCCGTGCAAGATGATGGATTTCATCCTGGATGGTAAACACATTTTCAAACAGAAAGCATCTGCATTTTATACTGAGCTAGTGACAGGGTTTCTGCTAACTGCGTTGAAATATATAACTGGCATTGGCAGGCAAAATATAGAAGCCGTAATGAAAACTGAGTATATGTGCAAAAGACGGAAATAATTTGAAACACAAGTAATAGCTGTCCCACATTATCAGCATCCTGCATCAATTAATAGTTACACTCTCCCTGCTAACCTACAGATGTTTAAATTATCCTCAAGCTAACAGAAAACTTCTCTGTATGAACAGTATAGCCATTAAGGAGGAAAAAGATCCGCAGTAAGTCTGCACAGATCATCGGATTTTTTTATTAAGTACATTTTTGACATACTGAAGATACCAAGTAAATGAACTACAGCACTTGATCATGTCATTCTTAAACTGGATATTAGTTCGTGTAGTGCATTCACAGTAATTAAAACAGAAAATGCATTACAAGATAATATTTTATTCTGCAGGATATCATGACTATGCAGGAAATCACAAATGATATTGTAAGGTACAGGCTCAGGGTAAACTACTGTTATAATCTTTTCCCAAAATAATTTGCTGAGCACAGACAGTGTTTTCTTTTAGCTATGATGAAGAGAAGGGTGGTTTAGAAATCAAAGACGGCACAATGATTTTTCAGTTCTTATATGCCTTCATGTTAACAAATTAAAAAGCATAGTGGGACACTCAGCTCAGAGGAAGACAAGATTAGCCCTATTGCAACACCATAGTCTCAGTAGCAGAGTGGTTGTGTTCCTCATATTTATAACCACTGAATTGTAAAAGTCAATGTTAGCAGTAAATTCTTTGCCTTAAACCATACAAATTTCCCCAAGTTTTGGGTTTTTACTAGCTTTCAGTTGCACAGCATGAACTAAGGAACAACGTACCACCAGCTTACTAGTGGGACAGGAAGTTCTAATAGTGAAGCACATCATATCCCAGTTCTCATGTGAAACAATGTATTAGATTTTGTTGAGAATTTCCCATTTTATGGGAAATGGGAATATATGGGAAAAGGGAATATTTTATGGCTTCTGTCCAGAACAACTACAGAAAGTACCTGGAACAGTTTGCATTTCAGCAGAAGTCTCAAAAACAACTTAGTTCTGCAGAAAATATTTGATGCCAAGAATTTAACAAGAGTGAAAATGGAATTGGGCATTTATATAGAAGTCAGAATATACAAGGTTGTCATACAAATACTTTGTCAACAAGTATTTTGCAGGAGATACTAAACTTTGAGGTTTAATTAAGCTTTAACTATTGGAAACAAAATGATACACTACTGAGGGCAAAAGTATCTTTATCTTCCTGCTGGATGATTTTTGCATCTTCTGGTTCTGCCTACTGAGAGACACTTGTTCTGGATAGATTTTGGTGTTAATCTATGTGGCAGTTCATACGTTTCTAAGAAAACAGTCTTCAAAACAGCTTCCATAAAACTAAATTCTTCAGTGATTTCAGTGGGAGCAAAACAAAAGTCCAGGTCTTTTCCGTGTAAGCTTTGAAAAAAATTTATTTTAAATATCAAATGAAAAGTTTTCTTCGAAGAAACTTAAAGGTGTTTAAGAAAAATGAACATATTTTGATATTCTGACTCTGGAGATAAAGTAATTCTGTCTTTCAGCAACACATATTTGAAGACCATATTAATCTGAATTTAAGTTCTTAAAAAAACTAGGTTATCTCATATTATTCATTCATACATTTGTTTTAAATCTGAGAACTCAGGAGAGCAAGTTTGTATTTCAAACACAACAGAAGACAAACGAGGGGCTGTAAAACTCCTCCCTTTTTGCTTGTTCTGTAACTCATCAAAGCAAAGCAAATCATAAGCTTTCAGAAATACTGACTTTGGGGGAGAGAATCTTTGTCGTAAGCTTTGTGCTTACATATTTAATGGCAATAAACTACTAGCTGGTACAATATATGTCTGCTCTCATTTATTTATTATTCCTGGGCAAGTGGTCCAAAACCAAATCTTGCATCGGATGCATCATTGAGCAATGTTTCCAGGAGTAGGTTAAATAATGTACCTGTAAAATAAAATCTGCCAGTTCAGTATCCAAGTACAAGTGTTAGTAGTTCTTTGAGGATTATTGATAGACAGATAATGATGACTATCCAGTGGCTCAGTCTAAGGTGTACAACACATCTCCATACCAGCTGAAAACTTGACCTCAAAAACTACCCTGCTAATCTTTTGACAATTTCATGCTCTCATATGTACATGTATCTATTTAGGGAGTAAAGTGATATAAAGAAGTTGCGGAACAGTCAAATTTCACATTTGTTTCACACAATTAGCTAATCCTAGTGTAGACTCAATGAGATAAGTGTGGTGCCCTTTTCTCACATAAGGAACTAAACTACACTGATACTTAGGTTGTACACGATACTTTGCTCATTTTCATGTGACAAGGAAGACTTTCCTTATCATCATCAGACCATTCACTGGACTTAACCTAAAATCACAAGGACTGCAGTTCCCTCAGTTCCTGTACAGAGCAGTGCACCAGTCTTTAAGAGGAAATCACAAAGCATCTCTTAATAGTTCCAACAGTAATCACTTTATAATATGTTTTGTATTTCTATTAGCACCGGACTATTTCAGACAAATGATAAGTCTGGGAATTATGGAAAACTAATGTTTCCCAATATTTCACAATAACTTACATTCCTAGGATAAATAATTTTTTACTCATATGGGAAAAATTAAATTTTTTAGTCTTAAAATTTTTTGTTTAGAAGGAATTTTCCAAATATGAAATGTTCTAACAGGATTTATTATGAAGTAAGCACATGTATACATAGAGAAAATGCAAGGTTGCGATAATCACTATTTTAAAAAAACAAAGTTACTAATCTGGATATATCCATTGTCAATTGTTTAGCTTGAGATACCTAAATGAGGTCTCCTTATCAGATCTTCTTAAAAAATGTTGTGCCAAGACCGACTTTTAAGAAAGCAAATTAAAATCAGTGCTATGGTTTATGCATTTGAAGACATTAGTTCATTATATCAATATTTTAGTTCCAGAGATAACCCAGAAGTATAAAATTGAGATTCAGGCTGTTAAAGCCTACAGGCAAAGTCATTAACCTTGAGTTATACAATGTGTAGCAAAAGTTTAGGCATTCATCTCTTAGATTCTACAAATGAAAATGATGCTATGATAGTATTTGTATGAAAAATTATAATGCTGAATAGATGCATGGGATTTTATGTCAAAAGAGAATAAAAATGAATGAAACAAGACTAAATTATAACCAGAACATTATATAAGGAAAGGAATAACAAAATTATGGAATGAGGGAAAATTAGCACGTTAAATCTTAAATTAACATAGGTGAAATAAATTAGGATTGTTCCAAAACTCTTCTTCTAATTCTTTACCAAAGCTTTACACTGTGTCACACTGAGGTTCTGAGAAGCACAGACACCTTTAATACTGATTCTCAATAGTTCATGATAAGCCAATTTAAAACTCCTGTGAATTAACCCAAAGACTTAGACCTTTTCAATAATCGATACAGCTCACAGGAGGAGTCTCAGCTCAACTTCAGGCACTCTAGGTGACAGAAATTCAATCTCAGAACCCCTTGAATACCTTTCTAGCACTTTTAACAGAAACGTCTACAAGCCAACATTTATAAAAACGGCAAGCCATCAGTATGTAGGTATTCCTTAAGGAACAAAGCATACAAGATTCTTCATCTGCTGTGCTAGTATAGAGAAGTGGAGATGCAGCTTAAATGTAAACTCCACCTAAGCCACTGCTGCTGTGAAATTCATGTACCACTGCCTCTAGCAATTTTCACTGTCACTGTGATTTCTTTCCTTGTTTTTATCTTATATTCAGAGTCTTTTGCTATTAAGATTTCAGACTGCAAATTTCTGAGCCGGAATCAGACTAACAGCCAAGCAATTGGGAAACTGCATGCTTTGCTTCCAAGTCCATAAACTGTGTTTTGCTTATTTTGCTTTCCTTTAAATTTGGCATAATACTCAAAATTCACCTCATGCTTTCTGACTGAAAAAATACTAGCCGAAAATTAATACATATGCCAATGATTTTGGAAGGAAGTGAGAAAGTGTAAGAAAAGATTTCTCAGCAAAAAATGACATTTTATAACCCTTTTTTTTTTTTTATCACACGTTCAGGAAAATACTGCTTTGCTTTTCTTGATCGAAAGAGAGGGAGAGAAACCACCAAAAGCTCTAAAGGATTGCAGGATTCAGCCATTTCTAAGGTGAATTGCTGCCTTTTAAGGTATTGTCACATCAACAAGTATCTCAGCTTACCCTCTGAGACTACATGTTACATAACTAAAAAGAGATCCTGTACCTAATACGTCTGAATGTACCACAGATACATGAATATATCACAAGAGTGAAGGCCTTAGAATGCAGTATGTTGACTAAAACCATATTAATTCCACAAATGAAGAATTAACAGCTTGAATATAAGACCCTATATCTCAGATAACCAGTGCAAAATACAGTACCATGTGTACAGGAACTTGAAATACTTTCCTCCTTTTTTGACAAAAGGGGAAACTGACTGAATGGAGCTGGCAAATGGCAGCATTTAAAAGTCTGGTATGAAGAAGTTAGACAATGAAAAACCTAAATTACTATCGCTGCAGAGTTTCCTAACATCACTTTGAATAAACTTACTTATTGTTCCCTATTCTTTCTCCTTCACATGTGTACACCCTTCCCAAACCCTATTTGAAACCTTAGTCATCTAATTTCATATCAATCTGTATGATCTGTATGAGGTTAAAGTTCAGGCTGCTTATGTAACAATTCAACCTAGCTACCCATGGATAAAATTTTTGCTTAAGTTGCTCTTGAAAAAATCCACAGAAAAGCCGTGCAATAATGGAAGTTTTCAGTCGTCTTGATTTTCTGCAAACAAAGATGACTTAGGGAAATGCCCAAACATGAAGAGGCATGAAAGTGTAGTTGTTCAGGAAAGCAGTCTTCCTTTATGATGTATATAGACACTACTTGCTAGTAAGTTGTTTGTAGCCTTTGTTCTCACCTCTGCACAGACATAGATTTCTATGAAAACATTAATGACAGAACAGTGACTAGGATGTGAGAATCATATCAAACTGTGAACAGTGACTGGGATTTGAGAATCATATCATTATAGGTATGGCAAGTAACACATGGCAAGAAATTAATATCAAGACTCAGGCAACATATACTGATACGTTTGTTTGCTGATTTTTAAATAACTGTTCTGTTTACAAGTGTCTAATAATTTGCACATCTGTCTTGAAATTAGAACTATAAATATTACAAAAAAGAAGGGGGAGAAAAAAGATAAAAGGTAATTCTGTCTTGCTTAATAACCTTCTGTAAACCTCTGATAACAAATGGCACTATTTGTAATTTAAACTAAAATCACAGAACTTGGAAATTATGATGTTCTCAGCTACTGATTCTAAGGCTTATCGTTGAACAATAGTATTCCACACAACTAGTCACTCTTAACATCTCATCAACCTTCAGAAAATTATGGCGAATATTGAAGCCTTGGGGTCCCATTCCCACCCTTACACTTACACATGCATACACACATACATTTCTCCTGTACTGAGCCCCACCTGAAACAGAAGGGATCTCATCTACAAGTCAATTTCTACATGGTAGTCCATGACTTTCAGCAATGCACAGACCAATGCTTCTATTTGAAATCTGTTTAAGTCACAAAACTCTTTTTAAAAATGCGATAAAATGTACAACCCAATAGGAAGCCATTTCATCAAGTGTGTAAGTTCTAGTAAGCTACAATAATTGACTAAATGGACCCAAATCTAACTACTGACGTCATCTTAGACTTATATTCTTAGACTTTGGAGTTTGTTAATTTCAGAGTCCATGATGATATACAACAGATGTATTTGCAGACAGTGTGGATGCAGTTCATTATGAATGGCAGAAAGGTAAAAAGTGTACTCTAAAACACAGATAGACACTAATTTTTTTGTGGGGTTTATATTCAGAGGCTAAAGACATGGAGTTAACTGTCACCACCAACAACCAAGTTTAGTCTGTGTGTGGCACTTGTACTATTTTAAAATTTCATAACTACTGCAGAATATTATTTCTTTCAGTCAGATTTTGGTAGATGAAACCTCCCACTAGTCTTAATTTAATTCTTTTAAGGCCATGAAGGTAACTATCGTGGTTTGGCCTCAGCCGGCAACAAAGAACCACGCAGCCGCTTGCTCAGCCCCCGAGGGCGGTGGGGGAAAATCGGAAGAAAAAGGCAAAACTCGTGGGTTGAGATAAAAGGCAGTTTAACACAACAGCAAACGAAAGAGGAGAACAACAACAATAACAGTGATGGAGGGATGCACACACAGGGTTACTGTACCGACGCTCACCGACCGGACCGCACAGCCCCAGCCCACTCCCGGACCGCGCCTTCCTCCCCCTCCTCCCGGCCAGCTCCCCCTTATGGACTGGGCATGGCGTCACGTGGTATGGAATACCTGTGTCCCGGGCCGGAAAATTAACCCTATCCCCGCCGGAACCAGGACAGTAACATAATGTATTTTCTCATTAAACCATAATGGTCTTTCGTAACAGAATAATTTGACAGTTATTTAAAGAACCCAGAAAGGATTTTTTGACAGATTATTCAGTTCCATTCAGAAGCTATAGCTGTTGTCTTTCTCCACTGGTAACAGCATAGAACTAGTTGTCTCTTTTCTCGGTAGTGTGATGACTTACCTTTTCAATAACAAATTGTGCTTTCAACTTATGGCCCATATGAAGGTGCCATTTAAGGATATACAAGGTTAACTGGGGCTCTTCAGCAATATACAGACACAAAAATACTATCTGATACTTCTGCTAATTGGCACTCCAAGGCCACTTTTTCTTCCCAAAGCCATCCATAGATTTATTTTCTATGCCTCCAGAGCTCAGACAGGAGCCACATTCGCCAGCAGGCACATGATCCCAAATAGCAGTGCTATGACTGCGGCTCTGATCAGGGCTCACTCAAACAAAGTACAGAGGTGATCAAGCTGTCCTCCCTGCCTGCTAGGATTGCTGTAAGCAAAAGCACATTCTGCACATAAAACCCAGTAAAATATCTACTCTACATTTCAGTGCAATACAAATTAGCCAGCTTTTCTTCTTTTTTATACAGTGTACATATAATTAAGCATAAAAACATGTGTCCCAGGTCAGACTCAGGTCCACTTAGCATGATAATGTCTAATCGCTGAAGAAGAATGCAAAGCTCTAGCTCTAGCCCCACGCTCCTGTGATTTGTGGCTCTGACTTTTCCCAAACTAGATCTCTTTTTAGAGTTCTTATAGATCTAATTTTCAAGAACAGCAGCTTGTGGAGGAACAAACATCCGACATATGGCCAGCAGGAGTAGGGAAGTGATGGTGCCCCTGTACTCAGCGCTGGTGAGGCTGCAGCTTGAGTACTGTGTTCAGTTTTGGGCACCACAGTATAGGAGGGACATTGAGGTGCTGGAGCATGGCCAGAGAAGGGCAACAAAGCTGGTGAGCAGTCTGGAGAACATGTCTTATGAGGAACGCCTGAAAGAATGAGGATTGTTTAGTCTGGAGAAGAGAAGGCTGAGGGGAGACCTTTGTGCTCTCTACAACTACCTGAAAGGAGGCTGTAGTGAGATGGGAGCTGGTCTCTTCTCCCAGGTAACTAGCAATAGGACAAGAGGAAATGGGTTCAAGTTGCACCAGGGGAGGTTTAGGCTGGACATTAGGAAAAAATTTTTCACTGAAAGAGTTATCAAACATTGGAACAGGCTGCCCAGGGAGGTGGTTGAGTCAACATACCTAGTTGTATTTAAAAGCCGTGTAGATGTGGTGCTTAGAGACATGGTTTAGTGGCAGACCTGGCAGAGTAGGGTCAATGGTTGGACGAGATGATCTTAAAGGTCTTTTCCAACTTAAATGATTCTATGATTCTATATGTAAGCTTTCCTGTTCCCCTTGCAAACAGATTTTTCATATAGAAAATTATTTGTTTAGCATTTCAACTATAAGAACTACAATGTACTTTAAAGATATGTTGATTGAACAGAAGAAAATTGTGTGTGTATGTGTACATATATATGCATTTGGGGTTTGTTTGTACACTATCAGAAATAGTTCAAGTAAAACATATACAAACATATACAAGGAAGAAAATACTTGACAGCAGCCTTGTTTGTCACAGTGCCTGCTCTTCTTTCGTCTGTTAAAATATTGCAGTGCTCACTGAACTGCTAGGAATTACAAAGGAAAAATGAGGGAGAGTTTAGTGAAGGGTAGAATTTAGGAAGTGAATTAACCTTTTAGTCTAACAGTTAAGTTGTAAAGAGGAGTAATTCTTTGCACACAGTACACATTGGACTCCTTGTTTTCAAGGGAGTAAAGGTACTCAGACAATCTGATTTTAGATTACCTTTGTTTTCCCTGCTGTTAAGCATCCTTCTTCCATCCTTTGGAAGATTCTAGATAGTTGACTTAGAATCTAAATATGCTCTGACCCCATAGAGTAAAGGGTGATAAATGTGTGCAACGACCTTGCTGTGGCTTTAAAGATTGCCTCACCACTCTCACCAATAGTCTTCAGTCTATGAGTAATGTGGACACTGCAGTCAGCATATGTTTATCTCTTGATGACCTTGGAGGAGCAGTTTAGAGTCTGAACAGTGCGATAGGAATGAATTCTTTGAAGCTTTGGAAGCAAAGAGCATATTAAAAGACATGGGAAATATACAGCAGCACATACACCAGTGTGTAAATTATAGGATGAACATACCTTCTCAGGGACATTAAGTGAAAGATTCACACAGGCATAGTAGTCTGAAAATTTTCACAGAAAAAAACTAATAAAGGATAAAAACTTCAGGTGGAATTTTCTCTTGTAGTGGTCTCTTGATTCTCACTGCAGAATTTTGGGTTGATGGACTTGAGATTATAATAAAAAAGCTGCTTAAATCAAAATTTTACCAGCTTCTCTACTGAGATCCTAGAGCCTACTTCTTAGGGTTTGTTGTGATTCAGCTAATTTGGAACAGAGACTGCAATTAAAATAACAATAAAAATATAACAGAATTGCTTTTGAATAGAAAAAATGTGGAAAAGAAAACTGCCAACTGGAAAAAAGCTTCTAAGCCCTGTGAATCTGTATTTTTCTTGTCCTTCTGCTCCCAAGATTATAAATATACTATTATTCTATATACTATTATAAATATACTATTATTCTTTAAAGTTCAGTATTCTTAGATATACAACAGATTTGTATTCATTTTCAGAGATCCAACATGTCAAATATATCTTTATTCTTTTAAAACAATAAATGGTAATATTATACCATTTCTCTACTGACTTTGTATGTTATTCACATCATTCTAGTAATAAAAATCAGTATTGGTAGCAAAGAGTGAAAAGGAGAAAATGAAAAACCAATATAAATCCAACCTAGTGATGTTTAGCTTTTTATTGTGATATATTGTTTCATGATTTATATTTATTACAATAAATGGTCAGCAAACATGATGACATTTTCATACTTGGATATAATTAAAATGTTCTCTTAACATTCCCTTTAATTCAATAAAAGAGCAATCTTATAAAGGGTCAAGTATTTGCTGTGTAACCCACAGTTTAAAATCTGTAGAATTAGCATTGGCAAAAAATATCAAAATGTATTCCATTAAATTTAGTTTTATTTATTTTCTCTTTCATCTTCAGTTCCTTTTGGGACTCCTGAGTAAGTGAAAATTATGAAAGCTTTTAGTTCATCTTGAGTCAAATTGTAGGATTTTTCCAAGCAGACATTTTAGTTTGAAGAGAAGGTTTATTACAAGTGTCTGCTTCATTGCAGTGTTATAATGACTATCCTATACTATTTTCTCCAGCTTACAGAACTACCTTGTTCTCTCCCTTATTTATGCATAATCTATCATATTGTTTGTGGTTGTATGTGTTCTTGGTTAAGACAACTAGGCTACTTTCTGATGAAAAACTACAAGATATTTCAGCTTCCGGGAAAATTATCAGCATTAAAATATGGCTATTGTTCTGAATACTGGAAAAATACTTTACAGTCATTTATAAATTTTCCATATAATCCACTTCTGACCTTGTTCATATCCTCCCAAATTCTCTTTTGATGAACTTTCATGCAAACTTGCTTTTGTTTTTCTAAATGTTTTACTCTTCTCCCTGGAAAACTAGTATGTGGATTCCTGTATGAAAATTGCTACTTTTAATTTTCTTTTGGTTATTTACTCTTTCATGTTTGCAGTTCTATTGTTGGCAAAATTTCACTATATTGCAGTACATAAATAGCTAGTGATCTATCACAAGTAATTCAAGGAAGCAACTGTTTACTAATATGTAGGCTGAGATTTCATTGCCCCCAGATTTTGGTCACTGTGTGTGTAAATACAGAGGATCAGTCTGCAATCTTTCTTGCCTCTCTGACCAAAGGCACTATATGTTAAAGACTTACAAGTTGATATTCTGTTGCAGAAGAAATAGTCAGGGTGTTCAGAGTGATTAATTTTATTTGTACTATAATTCATTGGCCATTGAACAACAGTGAATTCAATCCCTTTTCTAAGAATCCCCACTTAACAACACTGAAAAAAAAAACCCAGTTGTCTTTGGTCACAGTGATAAGGCAGAGCGCCACTCTGACTTTTTTTCTGAAGCTCTGTTTAAAGAGACCAAGTAATAGAATGGGATTTTGGAAGGAGAGGGAATTTGCTTGCTTTATTCTGCTTAGTGGTGTTTTTTTCTCCATACATTGTTAGCAATAGCACTCAAGGAATCTGGTCATAATGCTCTGCACAAATATATAGGCAACTAAGGAATTTAATTAAGTACTTGTTGGCTGGATTGTTCTGGAGAAGTACAGGTGTGTATTCATATCTACAGTGGAAAACAGAAGCACCACCCCCTCCTCCTATGCTGCTGAACATTCTAAAAGCAAGAGGCTTCCTATAAATAACAAGAATGGCCTGTAGTATTCGTCCAGGGTGCTCTCATGGGACTTATTCAGAGCAGCACCTCAGTAAGTGTGACATAGTCTTCCATCTGTTTCAACTAGGGCAGAAGCAGAAAAGCTTCTAGTTAAGATTAGGGGGATGTCTAGAATATTCTAAAACCATATGAGGACATACACAATAAATATGAGTGCTCACTACAGTAGGTTTTAGATTTTTTTTTTTTAATATTTTCACTTCTCAGTTTTTTTTAATTTCTTGCAGCTAGCCTGAAATGAGTAAGAATTTATTTAAAGGAATAACTACAGAAATCTATGTTTAAATTAACTGAATGACATACTAAGGCTGCTATGAAGTGCAGCTCTGTCTTATCTGTAAGACACAGCATCTGTCAAAGTAGCTTTCCCGTTTTGTTCAGCCCAAACACCTCATCCATTTTAAAAGCAAGCATGTCTTCCTGAGAGTAGTTGTACTTCAGAACAAGAATTAATAATTTCTCTAATGCAAGTTAAATAGTTTGTGTTTCATATGTCTCTGTATCTGCATATATACATATATTTATGTATATATAGTACCTGCACCTTCTTGGAGCAGGTACTAAGGGAGCTGACTAGGAAAGGTGCCCTCCTAGATTTGCTGTTTGTAAACAGAGAGGGACTCGTGGGCAAAGTGGTGATTGATGGCTGTCTTGGTCACGGTGACCACAAAGCAGTTGAGTTTCAAATCATTGGTGATAGCAGAAAAACTGACAGCAAAACTTCGACCCTGGATATGGGGAAAGGAGACTTTGGGCTGCTGAAGGAGCTAGTTAGTAAGGTCCCCCAGGAATCTGCTTTTGAAAATATTGGAGTCCCTTTTTAAGAGCCATTTCTTAAGAGCGCAGGACCAGGCAATTCCAAAGTGCTGGAAGTCAAGCAAGCAGGGCAGAAGGCTGGCTTGGCTGAGCAGGGATCTTCTTCTAGAACTTAGGTGGAAAAGGAAAGTTTATGGAGATCAGAAGCAAGGACAGGTGACATGGGAGGACTACAGAGATGCTGTTCACCACTGTAGGGAGAAAATTTATGCAGCCAAAGCTCATTTAGAGTTCAAGCTGGCCAGGACGGTAAAGGACAAAAAAAAGGGCTTTTTTAAATATGTTAACAGCAAAAGGAGGATCAGAGATAACATTGGTCTGTTGCTTGATGAGGTCAGTCACCTCACAAATAGGGATGCAGACAAAGCAGAGACATTTAATGCCTTCTTCGTCTGTCTTCAATACTGATGATGGGCCCCAGGACCTCCCAAAGCCATGTGTTGGAAGACCATGATTGGGTGGATGATAAACTGAACTTGTTCAAGACTTGCTGCTCCAGCTGTATGCACAGAAGTCTATGGGGCCCGATGGGATTCATCCCAGGATACTAAAAGCTGACTGATGTTGTCACAGGACCTCTCTCCATTATTTTTCAACAGTCTTGGGACTCTGGAGAGGTCCCAGTTCACTGTAAACTGGCAAATGTTGTCCCACTTTTCAAAAAGGATAAAAAGGAAGACCCTGGTAACTACAGGCCTGCCAGTCTCACTTCAGTGCCTGGTAAAATGATGGAGAAGATTAGTCTAGGAGTTATTGAATAACACTTGAGAGACAACGCAGTCATTGGTCATAGCCAGCATGGGTTCACAAGGGGAAAGTCCTGCTTAACCATTTTAATTTCCTTTTATGACAAGGTCACCCATCTAGTTGACCAAGGAAAACTAGTAGATATGGTGGTTTTGGATTTTAGCAAAGCTTTTGATACTGTCTCTCACAGTATTCTTCTGGACAAAATGTCCAGCTTACAGCTAGACAAGTCCATAATACATTCGGTGAGCAATTGGCTGACGGGTCAGGCTCAAAGCATTATTGTAAATAGGGTTACATCAGGCTGGTGGGCAGTCACTAGTGGGGTTCCCTAGGGTTCAATTTTAGGGCCAGTCCTCTTTAATGCTTTTATAAATGATCTAGATGCAGGAATTGAATGTTCATTAAGTAAGTTTGCCGATGGTACTAAACTAGGAAGAGCTGTGGATTCCCTCAGTGGAAGGGAGGCCTTACAGAGAGATCTAGATAGACTAGAGAGCTGGACAAACACCAGCTGAATGAAATTTAACAAGACCAAGTGCCTGATTCTCCACCTGGGATGGGGTAATCCTGGTTATATGTACAAACTGGGGGACAAAAGGCTGGAGAGTGCCCCTGCAGAAAGAGATCTGGGGATTTGGGTTGATGGCAAGTTGAATATAAGTCAACAGCGTTACATGGCAGCCAAAAGGGCCAACCATGTCCTGGGGTGTATCAAGCACAGCATAGCTAGCCAGTCAAGGGAGTTGATTGTCCCACTCTACACTGCACTGCTGCAGCCCCACCTCAAGTACTGTGTGCAGTTTGGGGTGCCTCAATATAAGGACATCAAACTATTAGAGTGTATCTACAGGATGGCAACCAAGATGGTGAAAGGTCTTGAGGGCAAGACTTATGAGGAACAGCTGAGGTCATTTGGTTTGTTCAACTTGGAGAAGAGAGGCCCGAGGGCCTCATCACAGTCTGTAACTTCCTCAAGGGGGGCAGTGGAGGGGGAGATGCTGATCTCCTCTCTCTGGTCATCAGTGATAGGACACAAGAAAATGGAATGAAGCTACATCAGGTGAAGTTCAGACTGAACATTAGGAAAAAGTTCTTCACTGAGAGGGTGGTCAGTCACTGGAATAGGATCCCCAGGGAAGTGGTCACAGCACCAAGCCTGTCAGAGTTTAAGGAGTGTTTGGACAACACTCTTAGTCATATGGTTTAGTTTTAGGTAGTCCTGCGAGGAGCAAGGAGTTGGATTCAATGATCCTTATGGGTCCCTTCCAGCTTGAGATATTATATGATTCTATGATGTATATATACCTATTTACATACACACACACACATACACACACACATACATATAATATATACGTATATTAATGACTAGGTACGTCAATATCAAAGATGTCCATGAGCCTCTTTCCAACTGTCAATACTTCTACAGTAGAATTCAATTGAGTCTTTTTTTTTTTTTTTTTTTTTTTTCCCTTTTCATATGTGTGCTGGAAATCTTCTAGGATCAGAACTGAGTCTAATTTGTATTGCAAGATCATTCTAATACAGCTGTGGTTCTTTGCTCTGCTCTTAAGACAATTTCAGATCCTTCACACACATGTGGAGGTCTTTATCAGATTAAAACTCACAAAAGTATAGTTTGAATGAAATACAGAGACCTTATACTCAGACCGTTGTTAATAGGAATAGTTGTGTCTGCAGCTTGGCTGTCCTCTCTTTCTTCTGTTTATTCTATTTCAAAGCTCCTCACTGAGATCGTAGATTGGTGTAGGACTTAATCCATCACTGAAAATTTCATTTGTATGTCCCAGACATTCCATTTCCTGCTTCTTGGGACCATTTTTAACACTATCTATTGTCAACTCTTTCACTGTTGTCAGAATATCTTTCTTTAACCTCTCTGTAATTCAGCAATAAGTCACTACTAATCATTTCTGGTGGTGCAATCTTCCCCCTCTTTGGCCACTCAGTACTTGGTGCGATTCCCCATCCCTAGGCCACATACCAACCTAGGAGATGTCAGGCATGAATTGCAAAAGAAAAAGGACCAGAGCTTTAAGGCACTCCTTTAATGCGCCTGGCTCTTGCTTCCCCTATCGCTTGGGAATGTCATTCCCTGACAGCCTAGTACATCTGTACCTTGATCATGGCCCAAAGGGAAATGGTACCAGAACTTACAATCTAACTTGCTCAACTGGTGGAAAGTAACGGAATATTCCGTTGTTCGAGTTGCACCAGAGTGGAAAAATACCTGACAAAAGTCAATTATCTCGGATCCTATAAGTAGCGATTCTAGTAAAGACCCTTTGAGCTCTTCTGGATCGCAGCAGGCTGTGGCCAGTATCTCCCCTGAGTTGGGATGCTGTCTCAGGTAAACCTTGAGGACTGGAAGACCAGGGCAAGACAATCCCTCTCGAGCCTCAATTACCACCCGTTGAGGAATGCCAATGCATAATGAGTATTTGCTCTAACTCAAAAAGGGAAATTTTAGCTGTAGGCTACCCTCTCTTTCATCCACCTCTCCATTTATGTGTTTGTATGTATTAACCTTATGGATGTGGATGTTCCATTTTCCATGCACGTGCAGGAGTTAGAAGAGGTACTCGCTGACTTGATAGAGTCATGCAATACTAAGAGATCTTTGATCTGAGTGGTTATAAATTGGGGGGGGTGGGTGGGCAGGGGGGGTTGTGCCCGTGCTTATATGTTTTGTTTATATGTATATACATTAATCTGAGATCTGTGCTTTTGCATATATGTATACATATGTATATGTATTGGTTTGGGATATCTTATAGTAAGTTAGTGTGAATCTTGTCGTCTTTGAATCTGTAATCAAGTCGTTGTTCATTTATTTAGTTAAATCACTTTGTAAATCTTTAAATCAGTTAATGATTAAGTGCTGCTAAAATTCAATCTCTTGATCTGCCTCAAAGCACTAATAAAACTGAACTGCTGCTAAATCATAACTGTGTCAAATACTTCCATCCCGCGACATCGTTCCCCAAATTTATATATATGTGGTTATTTTATCATTCAATAGTTTTTCAGCATGGTTGTCTAACCATTGGAGAATATATTTAAGGGACAGTAAAGTGAAACATCGCAATGTGTGACCCAGACCTGCCCACAATGAGAAAACTAAAGATCTTTCTTGTCTCCGATTACAAAATGAAGATGTAAGAGTGAGTATAATATCAAAGTTACTTTTCTTGTCCCCTGCTACTTCCTAATTAGCTATGAGCAGAAGTTTATCTACAGTCATGTTGAAAATGCTTGCAAAGCTCTAGTCACCAGAAATCTAATAAATTTTGAAACCAGATGTGGCGCTTAAAAATATTTTATACAAAGAAAACTGTCTCTGTTTTTCCAAGTTAAAGTCATAAAGAATTAAGAGGTGTCAAGAAAGGTTGAGAAAATAATGCAAATAACATTGCAGTGGCATGACATCTTTGTAGTATGTAGAATACCATATTATTTCCTGATTACATTGCCTCATAAAGTAATATAAAATCACAGAAAAATAATCCATATTATGCTTTTAATAAGTATGATAAGAATGCCACATGGGAAAATATATAATTTTTACTAAGCAAAGACATGTTGCATAAAGTAATAAGTATTACCAATAAGGTAATTGATTCTATGTATTTATTCTTGTCATAATGAAAACAGGCATAAGAAATCTTGTTAAGAAGGAATGTAGCCCATTTGTCCTGTGTCCATGAGCACAAGTCACCAAATATGCCACAAATGGAGCAGGGTGCAAAAAAGAAAACAGAATTATGAAACTGATAAAGATTGCCTCAATGATATACACTGAATTAAAATATAGGGATGATTTTTGTATCACACTGTCCAACTTTGCTGCCTTCAAGCATAAGGAAAGGCAGTTCATTGCCATTGGTATTAGATAAGCAGCTTCAATAGCATTGGAAAAAGAGCTATCAGAAATAGCTACCTACTTTTGTGTCAACTGCAGTTAGAAATATTATTTCAAGTGCCAGTTTATTTTTGAGTCTCATCTATTGGCTTGAAGAAGTTAAAACAGGGAGAGATGGAAATCTCCACAATACAATAGATTGGAAATTTGTGTTTTATGGGTTTAAGTATAACAGATGGATGAAATGTGCAAAATAAACCATTCCATTTTTAGACTTTTTTTTTTTTGTAGCATTAGGCATGATGCACCAATATAGAACTATGCAATATAAATTATGCAATTTAAGACCTAACAAAGGGATTACATTCAGCAGGAGGAAATTCTCTGTACAGCCTTTCTTTTTTTCCCTACATCTTCTGCATTTTTTCTTAAGCACCTTGAAAGACTACATTATTCAACTTTATTTTTTTTAATCAGTACATGTCCTTCCAAAACAGGCAATTACTTCCAGATAACTTCAAGCTGCAAAATCTTAATGTAGGACTGAATCCTCTGTTAAAGTCATGTAAGGGCAGGAAGTTGAAAGTGAATCAGTAGATGAGTGTGCACTTGCTTTGTGTTTGCATTTTGAACACGAGACTCATTCCATGCTATTATAATTGGAATACCAGGCTTCCTGCAGTTTTAAACAGATGTAAATTTTGTGATAATAATGCATGTCTAACCTGGGTGAGTGTATTAATCAGTTTACCTAGCTTACATTTACATCAAGGTGGATGTTGACCAAAGAAGTTTCTCAAGGACACAGTATGGTATGTTTCGTTTCAGCATGAAATAGCAGGTTGCCTTACAGTTCAAGCTAGTTTTTTAAAACACATTAACTTTTCCACACTGAGGTAAAAGGCAGACTGAAAGGCCTGAGTATGAGGCAGTACAACATTTTGTGGAAAGGTTTTCCAGGGAGTGAATTTGCATGATTCCTGACTCTTAAAATAAAGCAATGATTCTATAATGCATCATGACAGAGAAAGTAACCAAGCATATTTTCAAAGACGAAAAGGAGAAAACATCCTACTGCCTAACAATAGTTACAGGAGTTGAGGACCCAGCATTTTGAATAATAAATCTCTCAGATTTTGGGTTGTGTTTTTTTTAAATCTCATGCGAAAATACTGCTGTCGGCAATCTTCAGCTGATCCTGTTAGGCTTGGTTTCACATATTGCTATTAATGCATGAAATAAAGAAGTGTTTTGGGTTTGTGATGCAACTTATTTTTTAAAGAAACTGCAGCAAACAGACTAGAATTTGTTGCTTACCTTTGTCATCTTCATATGGAAAAAAGTTCTGAAGCCTAAAATCAAAGCAGGTATTTCTTAAAAAAAAAGGAAGTCATTCTCTGCCTATATTTATCAAACTAATGTTCAAAGTTTAGTGGATATAACACAAAATAAACAAATTACAGTAAAGAAAGATAGCAGAAACTTGCTTCCCCAATCTCTGTCTCTTTGTTATTAGGGAAAAAGTCTGCATGACTCAATAAGTTGCCATCATTCCAAAAAAGGGGACAATTCTGAGCCCATGAGATGTGATGGCCATTCTTTAAAAATCTACATTAAAAGAAGCACTGTAAGCATATGTAAACTACATATTTTATGTAATTGTTATTTATACAGCCAAGTCCTTCTCTGGGGATACAGATCTATAAAAATAACTAAAAAAGGTCTGCATCTGCAAGCTACACTTAAGTGAAATAGCCCTGAATGTCAGATGCTAGAATGTAGATCCCTTTGGTTTGGGAAGAAAAGGAGTTGAGAAATCGATGTAGAGGTTAAAAAAAGAAAAAGCTCAAGCAGCTCAGAGCTTTGGCATGTGTAATAAAGAGTAAGGCCCATACTTTATTATAAAACCAGAGATTGTATTTGTACTTACTAGCAGATTTAAACATATATAAGGAGTGGTTTGGGGATGAAGTGCTTGATCATTGGGTAGACACTGTCTACCCATCTAAATGTCATTTCTAATATGTTGGCATGTAAAGTAGTCTGGTGCACTGTTCTGGATCATTCCTGAAGATATCAGTCATGCTTCTTGTACAAATGGGCCTGCATCTACCCAGGCAAAGTCAGTAGGGTTTGTTATTGTTTCAGTAGATGCATAACTGTACCCTTCCTCTGGTATAGTGCAGGTTTTCCCATAGGGACTCCAGCAGCTTGTAGATTCCTCCTATAGCTTCTTATATTCATGGTAATTTGAAGAAAAAAATATTTTGGCAGTACTTTTTGCATTTCTACTTCCACAAAAAAATCCACACTCTAGAAAAATCAATGCATTTCTGAGTATCAAGAAAGCTACAATTTCAGATTTATGAAAATATTCAGAAAAAATTTCCTATGTCATATTATACTATGCATGCCCAAAGTGCTGTTTCTCTTTATATGGTATTACACCTCCCAGACAGTAGAGAACTTTAAAATGAGAAAAAAAAATACTATGATAGTAACACATGCTTGATGAGGTTTTCCATATACCATTTGACACTGTCTACCCAAACTTTTTGTTCCTTTTGCAACCAAAAAAAGGCTTTCCATTTATGCTTTCTGAGATGGAAAGCTTAATTGTAGGCCATTTTTTAAACCAAAGTCCGTAAATATTCTATAAATGGACCATGACAGTGCATAAGTTATCACTATACTGTATAAAGACATAAATATCTGCTAGCAACTTTGCAAGGGTCACAAATGGGTGATTTAGATCACTTGAAGAACTAGTCAAAGGTATTAGCAAAAGTGGTTTTAATATGATGTTGTAAAAGTGCAACTTAACAAAGTTCAATGGCAAGGTTCACTCTATTACTGTACAGAACAATCATTTGAACGGTGATTCAAAACTACCAAGGCAAAAATCAGAATTACCAAGACAAACTCAAAGTTACCATACTACAAGATTATGAACAATATCAGTTGCTTACCAAAGATCTGTCATTGGTAAAAGGTCTCTCTGCCTTGAGGAGCAAACTTGAGAGTCATCCCAGGTCAAGGGGAGATCACTGTCATGCAGCCACGCTGTCTAGCTGAGAGAGCTGAAAGAAGGCTCACTTAGCCTGTCATATTTATGGAATAAAGTGGTTGGCTCATAGTCAAATTGCATGCAATGGGAAAGGTAAGCATGAGACTCCTTGTACCCACGAGTTTCTTTGTTCCTTGATAAATGAGTCTTTGAAAAGCCACCTGCTATTCATGTGTTAATCGCATGATTGGTGTTCCATGCATCGATGCTCACTGTGTTACTGTGCTCCTTTACGGATATTCAGAGAACAGATTGGAACTAGAGGAGTTCTTGGCCTGGCTACAGCTCAGGCCTTTACCTCCTTTGGAGTCTGTACGAAACTACCACTAGTTTGGTTAAGGGGTCGAGTGCATCCATCATACCCCACCCCATGACTACATTCAATCCACTTGATCAACTTATAGAGTGGTAGTGTGGTTACCTCTTGCTTCTATGTCATAAATATGCAGCATATTGCAGATCAGTGGTAAGAGTCCAATTATTTGATAGGCTGTTTAGTTTAAGTGTCACAATTAATGCTAGTTATATACCATTTCACATACAGAAACAATTGATTGTATATGTTTTACATGTTGGATTGATGCAGGTTTTTTTCATCTTTTGCCAAACTTTGCTATACAGAATGATTATAAGCAGAAAACATAATAAGGTTAAAACTAACAAAGCTACAATTACATGTAGTATCAAATTCAAAATTCCAGTTGCTGTTAGTGACCATCCAAAAGGAGTTTTCCAACACTGATATTCTCCATCTTTCTTGACTCTTTGTAGGGCATGGTGTATCTTCTCTGCATCATGATGGATGGTAATCAGGGTTCTTTGTCTGCTGTTCCGAATTCGTTTTAGCAAGTGACTTGTCATTGTGTTGCAACAGTTTTCTTACCAATGTGAGATTGCTTCACATAGGGGTACACAATAAATCTTGATACAATGTATAGTTAGATTGTAGCAATTGGTGTGTTGTGACAGGAGCTGAATAGTTAAAGTCACATCCCATAATTTTTGTAAAATTACAAATACAGATATTTGAGCGATTATTTGTCTCTACAGTGGTGTTGTCTATAAATACAGAATCACAAAGGGTTCTTATACAAACACATCCATTTCCAACATATACAAGTACAGTTTCACTGGTTTCATCAAGATGTATTTCAAAATGACAAACATTTTGTTCAGTGTCAAGACAAATGTCTGGGGCCTTAATAGTATTACTTTCACAAATAAAGCCCTGTTGTTCCCATACAACACATCCATCAACATCAATAGTTTGCCATTTGTTGCCATTTTGTTAGGCCCATGCTCGATGTTCTAACAGATAGAGGACAGTTCTATTGTGATTTAATCCCAGCTCAATGATTGGGTATATGGTGTACACCGAAGCATTGCGTATTGTCAAAACAAAAGCTGCAGCTTTACTGTTGGTGGGGTCATAACTGAAATTAACTAGATACCACCAAGATTGGAAATCCTTTTTGAAATGAGTCATATGATCCCAAATTACCTTTCGAATCTCAGTGGGCAAGGTGCCTTCATCACCTTCCCTTATAAATTCTGTTACAGTAGATTGCACTCACAACTGAGAAACATGTGTGGTGCAGAATGTACTGTAGTTACCATATTGATTAGCATAAATAAAAAGGTGAGGGTCTCCACCCTGTGGGTCAGACTCGTCGATGCGTGAACTCGATTTGGTTCATTTTGTCAATGGTTACTCCCACGAGAAAGATAAACAATGTTCTGATGGTTAACCCAATCTCCAGGGTTCCTGGAAAGAGAAAACAATACAATTCTCAGCAGGGTTTTTCCAGTCAGGTGGCTCAACTTGTTTGACTGCTTGGACTAAAGATGAAAGTCCCTTTTCCCACTTGGAATATCTCTGTTCTGTCTCTTTAAACACCGTTGAGCTAAACATTAAAGATTTTTTTGCCTGCTTGGCCCTGTATGGAGTAGATTGCAATAGGTGCCATATTCTGCAAAACCCCATTCTGCTATAATAGGGTTGGGGGGGGATGTCGGGGGATCGAGGTAGGGGAATGACACCAGTGACTGATTATGTCTTTAATTCCTGTATTACACATTTGACTGTCTCTTCATGTTCTGGATTCCATTTCCACAGTTTTCCCTTTTGTGAAAGTGAGTCCTGTGGGTTAGCAATGATAGAAAATCCAAGTACATGTTTCCTCCAGTATCCTAAAGTACCCATTAATTGTTATAATTCTTTCCTAGACTGGGGCATCTGCAATTGTTCCATTTTATTCAGGGTGTCCAGTGGAATCGCTGCACTATCTGCAGTCCACCAAGTACCTAAAAATTTTTACTTTTGTACTTGCTTCCTTACATTTTTCAGGTGGAATCTCAACTTCTGCTTTATAAAGTGCTTGCTACACTGCTGCAAGTATTTTATAACTTATGATTCATAGTATGTAAGAAGTAAGAAAGCTATAACTAAAGCAAAGAGCTTAACATGTTTGAAAAGAGAAAGCCAAACAAAAATAATTTTGAGAGCTTCAAGCTGTTAGCTGGAGTTTTTACTGTTCCTGAAAACCCTCTCAAGTACTACAGCAAATTATGTGCTTCGTCTTAGATCCTTCCTATTTAACTTAGGTGCTTTTCTTCACTGTTTTTTTTTGTTGGTGTTTATTTTTTTTAACGTTTCCGATTTACATTATATAATTACTAGATATAATCCTTTAAGAACTATAACAATATGGACCGCCTTTCACAAAATACAGGATGATAGTTGGGCAGAATTTTCCCAGAGCAATCTTTGGACTGTTTTCATTCACCTAGAAAAATGAAATTTTACCTTTATCTCAGTACACATCCTCTTCAAATTAGGAAGAACACAAGACTCCCTGTACACCTTATGTAGGAATGAGCTGGACAGAGGAATGGAGCTCTAAGCATTTTCAGCCATGGTTTCTAACTTACAGACCAGATATCTGAAGCTCCTGCAAAGGCAAATATTTAGCCTAGTCAGCACATGATCCATACATGGAATGAAACAGGCACACCATAAAAGTCCTCTGCCAGTTCTTGCTCCTGCCTTCTGTAACCTTGTGTGAAAGATGGCCCTAGTGCAGTGGCATCATTTGTATGCTCTATAATTATGCCATTTTCCAGTGAGTATCTCTAACAAAGTCCCTTCTTTATTGTTACCCCTGAGACCTGAGCTGGGTGATACCTCTTTGGAAAAAAAAAAGCTTTTCATCCATTTGTTCTCCTCTATGATTCTTATATTTCTCAAATCACTGTATCTGACAATTTATAAAACTGAATATTCACCTTTAGATCCTTAAGACCACTTTGTTCTAAGGACTTTAAACTTCTAACTTCTGAAATGATACAGCTGGACAAGAAAGATGAGCCAACTAAAGTATAACAAAACGTGCAAAAACTGCAAAAGGCTTCCTTTTAAAACAAGAATTTTAGAATAGTCAACAGAAAGCAATGCTGATGCGATACTTCTAAAGTTATAGTGGCCCAAATGCAAGACTCATCCTAGAACAAAAAGCTAGACTGAAGGCAAAAGAAAAATCCATACAACAACATAAAGCTTCACAAGGTATTTTCAGAAGTTACTTTCTTTCTAAAGAAAGTTTTCTGTAGCCTAGTGTCACAACTCTTATTTTGATGTTGTAATTTTTAAAAATTGAAGGACAGAAACATTTGTGTGAAACAGAATACCTTGAAATTGTAATGAATGATTCTCACTAAAAATAAACAGTATTTGAGTGCGACCCACATTTCCCATAACCCAAGGTTGGAATAAGAGATGTCCCTTGATGAACTGTTATTTCTTTTACTCTCAGGATGGCTTTCATAATGATGCCAAATTTCAAAATTTGAATGTTTTTTGCTAAAAGGATGATTTTTGTTTCAGTAACACATTAGCACGTCCTCTGCCACTTAATGCTGTTCATTGACAGCTTATTTCCTTTCTACCTTCATGGGAGAGTAGTATAACCATCACACTTCTCTCTGTCTTTCACCTTCTCTGAGAAACTTGGTGCCATATTCAGGAATGTAATAGTGTAATTTCTAGGTTACCTGTAAGTTTTACATAGGGAAAAGAAATATCCTCAACTTGATATCAGAAATAATTTGAAACCTCTTCCTTGTCAGCCTCCTGCTGACTTCAGTTTCCTCAGTCAACATTGGCCTTACTTTTACTTTTCTCACAGAGCTGAGCTGCTGTGAGGCTGGCACTTGATGAAAAGAAGGGATGGGTACAAACTGTTTAAAATACTATATTTGTCTGTTAATAGGGTTCAGCAGCATTAGCGTGCAGTGTTTCAGTACTAGCATTCACTTACATTTGAGTTACCAAGAATATGACATCTATCGTATTTGGCTACTTTGGCTTATGGAAGTTCTACAGCTGTGTTGGGCTACAAATCCTCAAAAAAAGTATATTCTTGGTATTTTTTAGGGCCAGGCATTCATTCAGTGCAATCAGTAGCTGTTTATTCAGGGTATAGCAGCGAAACTCAGCCAGCTGCTCCAGACAGCAATTGGGCTAACAAAACTGGAATGCTGTAATTGCAAATGAAAATATTAAGCTCTTCCCTGGCGGACAGGCAGACAAAAGACTTTGCATGACGTAAAGTATTCACAAACCTAAAGCCAGCTGCATTGCCAAACTCAGCAGGGAAGAAATCAAGGTTCAGATTCTTCACATTGAAAACAAAAAGAGAATTTTACTGTAATATGTCTGGACACTGAACACATTCTGTCTCTTAGAAAGTTTTTGATGTCTCAAAGTTTCAGATGTGTGCTTTATAATGAAAAAAACCCAAAAACCAGTTGAAGCAGAAGAGTTTTGTATACAAATTTGTAATATTTCCATGGAAAATCTGAATGAAACCCTCAGGAACTACTGTGCTTTAATACAGTAAACTCCAGGCGTCTTTGTTTACTTGTATGGAAGGTACAAACAATTGTAATTTTGAATGGAATTTTTGCCAGTCTATGAAGTTATTTGTTTTTCACACCCAATACCAAGAAACTGAACTTTGGTGCTAATTCCGTGTACCATGAAATATCTGGCATCCTTAAGAAATACCTTATTTCCTATGTGAGTCACAGCTAGTGTGTACAAACAAATGATATTTTAAACAAATATGGTGTCCGTAGAAATTTCCAGTCCCAAGGCTAGAATGTGAGACTTAAAAACCTCATAAAGTAAAAATAACAGGACGAGAGACAGTCCCCACTGCGCAAGACACCTAGACAATGCAGTGATGCTGGTTTAGAAGAGTTCAATATGCCCAGGGCTCTTATTGACCTGTTCTACATTGCTTGAGCTCAGTCCTTGAAGCTATAACATTTGAAGAAAAATTACTTTGTCATTTCAGTAAGAGGGTTATAGCTTTAGACTAACCTGATGTCAACATTAATAAACATGTCCTGGGATCCAAAAGCTGTATTTAACATTAAGCACATATTAGCCACTGATTTCAAATTGGTTACTTGGCTAATTGTTAAAATAGTTTGGAAGTTAAGCACGGACATGCATTCATTCCTGAACTTTTCTTCTAGTTCCACTTTATTTGATTTTACTCTTCTTCAGTTCTGATTAACTGTTGCTTTAAAATCTGAATACTATTGGTAGTTGAAGTGAACCCTTGATTTTATGACATGGGAGTGTTATAAATCTCAATTTGTAATGAATTTTGGCAGCCTTTGATTAAACAGTCTAGGTATAATTATTATTAGTGGAGATACAACATAATATTTCATTTGTACATATAAATACATGCAAATCCCCCTTTCTTTTAGTAGCAACTTACCCTCTAGCAGTCATGGAGAATCTTAGGAGGACGAGCAATTCAGTGAGACTATCAAAACCACCAAAGTGTTTTTAACAAGTTAAAAGAAATCTTTCCAGAGATTTCCAAGGATTAATGGTTGTTTCTATATAATTTTTATGTCATGTTAGCTCACTATCAGTCAGTGCAGAGTGATGTAGAGCAAATCTCATAATATTATCTAAGCTCTGACTAATGTCATAAAAATGGAAGAAATACAAGACCTTGCCATTTAAATAGAAGTTTACAACACGTTAAAAAAAAGGAATCAGAGGGGAGAAGAAGGTTTGGGTGTTTTTTTTTTCTTTAAGAAAAGTTAGACTTTCTTTAAATCACAGCCTCTTACCTGGAAAATCACCAAGCCACAGTTCGTTAGAAGCTGAGAGAATACACAGCAGAAACTCTCCTCATCAGCTTTCTCCTGTTCTTTAACACAAACAAAAATCTGTTGTTAGCTATTGATGGAGGGAGAGCACTGACCTAGAGGACCCTCATCCTACCATGTATTTATTTAATCTGATATCTTATTTGAGAAGCAATGTTGCAACTTATATGATTTGAAGTGATGAGCTTTAGATGTATTTTAGTTTGGGGGAAGTGGGAGTAGAAATCTCTGTGTTTTCTGTTTATTATTTTAGGTAGCTTGCCTTTTTTTATCATCTTACAGTAGAATCTAACATCGGGAGTTTCTACAATACTAAGAAGAGTTCTAGAGAAATAGCTTAGCGAATTTGTAGTGAAAGTCACTAAGATAGCCTGGGTCATAGTAATGTAAACTTATAGTATTGGCTAAAGCAGGTATGATGTCATGCTAATGTCAGATTTTGCTGCATAGACTGATGACACCAATGGTGATAATGCTGATTTTGGTAGAGAAATGTTTGAGTGATTGCACAGAAAATCTGTATTGTATTGAAAAAAGCTAGCTTACTGAATGAGGATGGACCTACAGATCTTAATAGCTGTTCTTAGGAAGAGCATTACAAGCTTCTGAAGAGAGAAAAAAGGATAAGGTTGTGCATTTTTTTAGAATTTTTGAAAAAAAAATTTTTATAGGATCTTGATTCTCAGGTAAAGATGGGTATCTGTTGGGGGTTTTGTAGGTTGGGGTTTTTTTAGTTCCTTGTAATATACAGAATCAGAGAGTTGCCTTGTAGGCACATACACTAGTTCCCTGGGTCCAAGATTACTTAAGGTAGTTGATTAGATGTTAGGCAGCAGCCAGCCTTGTTCTCTGAGGAAAAAAGGATTGGTGATTTTTCTCATAGTTCTACTGATTCTTATCCTGAAAAAGATTAGGTGCATTGTAATCTGTCTAGTCTGACATTTTTTCATCGTTTTTTGAGGTTGCCATAGGAGACAGCATCATTATGAACAATTTATTGGATAGAACCAATCAAAATATTCTTCTAATTTTACATATTGATACATGAATACACAGTGCATAGTTCCTCTGGGCAGAAGCTTGACCTTTGGAGAAGAATAAACAGTGCACGCTGGGCCAGCTGTAGTTTGGATACTCATGCCAGAGAAAAGCTGAGCTTTGAACAAATCATCTGCAGAAACCTACAAAGAGCCCATATGATTCTGCTTGCCACTAGTCACTTAACGGTGAAACATGTATGTGAAATAATTCAACAACTCCAGCCTACAGTAGAAGAAAAAAATGTCCAGACCTTAACATCTCTGAATGCTCTTGTATTCTTGCAAGACTTATTACCAAAAGCAACAAACCTTTTAATAGACCAAATGGTACCAAACTGTGTTACAATAACAAATGTGAAACAATTCTCTGTTATCACCGTGAAAAAAGTACCCTATCACCCATCACAGCTTTTTTTCAGAACACAACAGACTTCTACAGTCATGAAACATAAATCATCTCCTACTTATTGAACACGAATACATACATCCTAGAATGCAACATTATCATTAGTGCCCTCATGGAAACTACGTGTAGGAAATTATGTCACCACCACTAGAATTATCTCAGTCCTTTATGAGAGGGAATACATTTTTCAACACAGTATTTCCATTTCTCTTTCAGTTCTAATGCTTGAGGGGAAATAGAATTCCATAGATACTAACAATTATGGATAAGGTAGAAACAATGCTAACAGATCTGATGAAAGCTTATTTAAATAAAGATATTACACCCTACCTACAAAACCTGTTCTCTCTCAAATTGAGACATCTATTAAGAGTCACAGCTACAGAATTATCACTGTTTTAAGTAGTGAAGCCACAAATTTGACTCCTGTAAGTTATCCATACCAAAAAGACTGTTGAAACTATTTAGTTTTACTGACTAATGACAAGTTGACTACAGGCCGCTAGGTTTGAAAATGCTTGCTCTTTTCAACAGTCCATCTCACTGCTCATTTTAGTAGTCTTCTGCTTCTTGCTGGCTGACAAACTGTCCTGCTTTGTCTTCATTAATTTGGTGAGGTGGGAAAATAACACCCAGCCCAGTCCCTTGCTGGCTTTCCTACAGACATGAATAAAAACAAGTGTGTTTTTGTAGCAGTTGGACTACAGAATAATTCCTCCTTTCCTCATTTCATCCATTATTGCCTAATAGCCCAGGATCATGCCCACAGAATGCCCTTATCCAGGATTTCTTAATATGCTAATCCCATTCACAGAGACTTACAGAGACTAAAAAGGAATATTTCCAAGTCTTGCTACAAACACAGTGGAGGTTTTCAACTCCTCACAGATATTAGGACCACAACATTTTCAGACAGTTTTAAGACATGTATATGAAATAGCTGGGCCTGATAAACCCTTAGAGATGAGAAGTAGTAGAGAAACAGCACTACAGAAAAAAGAAATTACGCTGAAAAGAATGCAAATTCATCTGAATGGCTCAAATTTTTGAGAGCAATTCACAGATCAAAACAGAGAGTCAAATAAGCTTTTCTTAGCTTTTATATTTACCACTTGGCCAAGCTGGACACCCATGAGCCCTGATGGGATGCAACCGCGAGTGCTGAGAGAGCTGGCAGATGCTATTGCTAAACCACTCTCCATCATCTTTGGAAGGTCATGGGGAACAGGAGAGGTGCCTGAGGACTGGAAGAAGGCCGACATCACTCCAATCTTCAAGAAGGGCAAGAAGGAGGAACCAGGGAACTACAGGCCAGTCAGTCTCACCTCTGTCCCTGGGAAGGTTATGGAGCGACTTGTTCTGGATGTCATCTCCAAACACACCAAAGAACAGGAAGTTATTGGAAGTGGTCAACACAGATTTACCAAGGGTAAATCACGCTTGACCAATCTGATAGCCTTCTATGATGTTGTAACTGGTTGGCTGGATGAGGGGAGAGCAGGAGATGTCATCTACCTTGACTTCAGCAAGGCTTTTGACACTGTCTCCCACAACATCCTCAATAGGAAGCTGAGGAAGTGTGGGCTAGACGAGGAGACAGTGACGTGGATTGAGAGCTGGCTGTGTGACAGAACTCAGAGGGTTGTGATTAATGGAGCAGTGTCAAGTTGGAGGCCTGTAACCAGTGGCATCCCCCAGGGGTCAATACTCGGTCCAATCTTGTTCAATATATTAATCAGTGACCTGGATGAGGGGACAGAGTGTATCCTTAGCAAGTTCGCTGATGATGCCAAACTGGGAGGGGTGGCTGACACTCCAGAGGGCCGCGCTGCCATCCAGCGTGACCTGGACAGGCTGGAGTGCTGGGCAGAGAAGAACCTAATGAGGTTCAACAAGAGCAAGGGTAGGGTCCTGCACCTGGGGAGGAAGAATGCTAGGCACCAATATAGGCTAGGGGTGGACCTGCTGGAAAGCAGTTCTGAGGAGAAGGATATTAAATAGTATTGGTCCGAGTACAGACGCTTGAGGGACACCACTCATTACTTGTTTCCACTTGGACACTGAGCCATTGACTGTAGCTCTATGGATGCAGTCATCCATCCAATTCCTTATCCATCAAACGCATATCTGTCCAGTTTAAAGGTAAGAATAATTAAATTCCTCCTTCCCTTTCTAATACCTGTATTACAGAACAGAAACTCAGAAGGAAGAAATTCCTTAAATTCATTGACTTCATTCTTCAAATCACTGCAAATGCATGCCTGTTTTTCATAATTTCCGTGAGATTGTATTTGAATATCTGTATAAATTAGAACCCATGTGGATATACTGATTTGTTCAATACAATTCATAAATCAGATCTACATGGCAGTCTATAACCAACATGAAAATTAGGTTGTTTTATGCTACAGAAAAAGGAACAAACAGAAAGCTTCTTTCGCCATCCTGTGGTTCATAAAAATATTTTGCAGTAAAATAGGACATAACACTAATCCAGATGCAAAGTCAGGCTAAATCATATTACTTTAAGAAGGGAGATTTGACCAATCCAGGAAGTCCAGGTTACAACTATCTGAATGTAACACCACATTGCCAAGCAATGAGGGACACGTGTACGCTAACAAGAAATGCCTGATGACTTTATTCACAGAGAGGCTAGCCTGCCTATAACTACCTATACAAGGGGAAAGAAAAAAGTCACTGTTTTGTCAGTCATCCATATCTCCTTTTCTTTTCCATGGTCTTTGTAAACGAGGTGAGTCTCTCTATTGTACTTTTTTTTTTCCCCTTTTGAGGGAAAGGGAGAAAGAAGAGAGTTTAGGAAGAAGGACAAGGCAGACAATTAAATCATTGTTTGCTGTCATCATCTTGTTCTTAGTGCTTCACTGCTGTACCCAGCAAACTGGAGTGAAGTATGGTATGAAGGGCTGTCACTCTGTTCCTCTTTTGAGATCACTTCAAGCTGCTGCCATCATGTCTTCCATATTCCACTGCTCTGGACCTACAGATCTTCTTTGTGTGTGACACCATCACCTGCTAACTTAGCACTATCACATTTGCCTTCAGTTTGGTATTTCTGTTAGATGGACAACCACCACCAAGGTGTCTTATCCCCATGTTTGGAAGAGCTCAGCTTCTCCATACTTGAATCAGTCCTGTTTAGAGTTTAAAGTTTGTTGGGGTCAATACCACTTATTACTTAGGGTAGGGTAATACTTCATACGAGGGTATGTCATTAAGCTACACTGAAACAAATATAACCACTAACAAATCATCTTTTTCACACAGAATTTAAATTGCTTTAGTGAAATTTTTGTGCAAGTGAGTTTCTTTCCAAAAAGGTCAGAACCAAAAACTACTTTTATGTATTTTTATCCTGTAGCCACAAATTTTAATGATAAAGTTTTAACTTGTCTATATGTACTAAGACAGGCTCACGAAATACAGATTTTGGTTCCCTTTTAATGATAGCACCACAGAAGAAAAATATCTTAAAATCTGCAAACTAGCGGTCTTTTGTCCTGATCTCAGGGAGGGGTGGAATTATCCCTGTTGCTAGTAACCCATACAAAGTCTCATATAAAAAGAAACCCATAAAAAGTCTCATATTTCCTATGTAAACAACTACGAAAATACTAAAGTGTGATTAACGCTACCACAATTTCACCCTAAAAGACTACCCTTTTTGCTGTGTCTGTCCCATCCATAACCTCATCTGTTCCATGTTGCACATGAGCCAAATAAACAAAAATAAATAGAAGAATTCAGTCATAAGGGGGAAAAATGCAAAGCATCTGATGAGACAAGAACTTTAACAAAACTGAAATGTTTCTTGGGTATACATCCTCCAAAACAAACCTACATTGTTAAAATGTGCATTAAGGAAATTTTGGAAATTTCCATGTAGAATGTGGAGAGATAAACTCTGCGAGAGTTTGAACAAGTCAGCCTGGGTACAAAAAATGGATTTTAATACTTCACTTACCATAATGCTCTGTCCATACCTGTCAGCCCTCCTGAGAAGGCAGAATTCCAGATTAAGATGTTTTGAGGCTTGTTTTTGCATAATGCTGCCTGATTCGCATACAGAGTGTATGTGAAAGCACTGCAAAGCACTATACCCTTTAGTACACAAGAAAAATACACATCTTTCTGAAGAAGAAAGCTTTACAAAAAATGGCTCCAGTAAAAGAAGGGGAAAAATATCCCCTCAAAGTTTCCTGAAGGAAAAACTTTTCCCCACCGGTTCTACCAAATATTTCATAAAGCCCTTCATGGCGGTTAAATACGTTAACAACTATTTTACAGAATTATTAATGTGTACCTTGTTCAAAACTTATTTTTTTCCTTTCTCAGACTTTTATGCATATTATACTAGCTATTGGGCATTATTTACATCTGATTCTGAAGTACTTTGGGGGAGTCCATCTCTATCAAAAAGATATAATCTTAGTAAGAATAGCATAAGCATAATAATTGAAATAAGAAAATTATTATCATAGCGTAAGAACAATTTTCTCTAAGTGAGAAATACCATGTGAATATAAATGTATGACTTCTTAAGATACCAAAACCAGATAAATACATCTGTGTGTTTATGGTGCTTTCCACTATGTACCATTTGTATGCATCATTCATTCATACTTCAGCTTAGGAGCATACTATACTTTAAATTGCTATGAGATTATTTTCTTCATCTGTTTTAAGAATTAAGTATCCAAGTCACAAGATGCAATTGCAAAAGCTTTAAAATTGGCCCAGGGAACTACAATAGAAATATCTGTCATTACAGTATGGGTAAATGTGAATGTTACATAGTAGCTGGAAGTACAGTGGATTTTTTTTTGTGTGTGTAAACATTTAATTTTTTATTAGCTTTCTTCGCTTATAAAAAAGTAAACTTCTAGTCTCTACAAAGGAAAGACTTCTGTCCAAAATATGGCCTAAACATATACATGAAATATTTGCATTAATAACTGAACTATGTGTTCACATTTTATCAGGTTCTGTTAACTTTCACATTAGTTACACATCAAGGAAGGGAGTATCAAAACACAATAGCCTTGCAGCACAATTATATTGCTGTTTATTTATTCTGACTTCTAAACACCCACAGAATAGAAGGAACAGTAACCCTTTCCTCTGATTACTCCTTGATGGTCATGAAACCAGTGATTCTTATAATCACGTCTTCCAAGGAAGCCAACAATAGTTTGCAGCAAAGCTAGTATTTGAAACAGCCTTGCTTTTCTATTTTCTTGTAGCTGGGGAAAAAAAGTGAGTTTTCTGCCATGCTTTGAAGATCCTTTTTCTGTGCCTGTAACAGACAGCAAATCCCTAAAGCTTTGAGTCTTGTAAGAAAAGTTTGGGCTAGCTTTGGAACTCCTTCCCCAAACTGGTCCATAACTCTGAGTCCAAAGGGAGGTATTTAACTGGCACCCTGCTCCTCAGTGTTTCCAAGTAGATAGTGTAAGTGACTGCCTGTGCAGCAAGCTGAGTATTAAGTGCCTCCCTTACCCCTGGTTCTGTGTAGGGAAACTCAGTATGGGAAAGTCTGATGTTTTCTCTTATGAATTGGGCATTACAACATCAAGATTAAGCTCCTATACGGATCCAGTTTCAACACACATTTGATTTATCCCTTCCAGTTCTGAAGAAATGCATTTAAAATAAGTAAACTTTGACATGTAGGAAAACAATATAATATGTAGAATTTCCAGAGTAACGCAAGTTTAATTGCCAGAGAAATGACACTTGACACTGGAGGGAGCTATAGTGTTCAAACCTGCATGAAAACTTTGACATATAATAAGCCATCTAAAATAGCATAAAACCCTAATAAAACAGGAATTGTTCTCTTTTATTCCAATTGTCAATTTGCTTTTACTTAAATGCTTTCGCAAATCACAGAATCACAGAATGGCTGAGGTTGGAAGCGACCTCTGGAAGTTATCTGGTCCAGACCCCCTGCTCAAGCAGGGCCACCTAGAGCCGGTGGCCCAGGACCACATCCAAATAGCTTTTGAAGATCTCCAAGGAGGGAGACTACACAACCTCCCTGGGCAATCTGTGACAGTGCTTGGTCACCCTCACAGTAAAAAAGTATTTCCTGACATTCAGAGGGAACCTCCTGTGTTTCAGTTGGTGCCCATTGCCTCTGGTTCCGTCGCTGGGCACCACTGAAAAGAGCTTGACTCTGTCTTCTTTACACCCTTCTTCCAGGTATTTATAGACATTGAGAAGAACCATCCTGAGCCTTCTTTTCTTGAGGCTTAACAGTCCTAGCTCTCTTAGCCTTTCCTCAATAGAGGGATGCTCCAGTCCCTTAATCGTCTTTGTGGCCCTTCACTGGACTCCCCAGTATCTTTTATATGGAGGAGCCCAGAACTGGACACAATACTCCAGGTTGTGGCCTCATCAGTGCTGAGCAGAGGGGAAGGATCACTTCCCTCAAACTACTGGCAATACTTTGCCTAATGCAGCGCAGGATACCATTATCCTTCTTTGACACATGGGCACATCACTGGCTCATGTTCAACTTGGTGTCCAGTGGGACCCCCAAGTCTTTTTCTGCCATGCTGCTTTCAAGCTGGGTGGTCCCCAGCATGTACTGGTGCATAAGGTTGTTCCTCCCCAGGTTGAAGAACTTTGCACTTTCCCTTGTTGAACTTACGGCATTTCTTAAATTTTTAATTGTGGGAATCCCAAATCCTTTTTTTTTTTTCAAACATACTTGTCTAAAGGATAAGGTTTCCCAGAATTGTTTTATTCTGGGAAAACAGAATAAAAGATAAGCCAAAGTCTGAACCTGTTGAGTTCACTAGGCAGTGGAATATCCTCCTTCATAGAAACGCAGGGGTTGGTCTGTGTAATGTGGGATGCTTGACTCACAGGATATGTAGTTTGCTCATTAAATATGGGATTTTGTCATTCTTACTCTCACTGGATACTTCATCCCTAAAACTGCCATACAAGATAGATCTCCAGTCATGGCAAATAAGCTTACATGCCCTCAGGTAATAAGGCACAGAGCAGAAATCAGTTTTGTTCCTCAAGCAACAATCGTCACAGGGAAATTCCAGGAACATTCTCAGTCTCTGTATTGTCATATTTTGTGTAGCAAATGAATACTTTGTAACTGGCCAACCCATGACATCTCATCCAAAGCAGGGCTTGGAAGGACTGAACTTTTTTTCTACATGAATACTGACTGCAGCAAAAGAATGCTTTGAGATCCCCTTAATCAGAATTCTCTGGATAATAAAAAAGTCTACATGTTACTAAATGTTACTGCAAGTGCCAGGGCTTCTATTAAGTGCTATTTTCAATAAAATAAATAAATGTTTTCTACAAGATACATGAACCTTCCTTCCAGACTTTGGAAAAAAAGTTATTTTTAACAGCTACCATTGTTAATAATTAAATCCACTTGTAAAATGGATTTTTTTAACACTCATAGTTAAATGGCAAGCCAAAGTTTACCATAAGACTCAAAAATAAAATTTCACATCCTTGTTTAATTCCACTAGAGAACAGTGTCATTTGAATCAGCTGGAGACCTGGTTCAGGCACACTGCTACTAAATCGTTAAGTTCCCACTCGTGACCCCAACTTCCATTGCAGGGTCATTTCAAATTAAGGTCACAACTTTATTTTATATAAATACATGACTATATAGAGAAAAACATTCTTTTCCATTTTTCTTGTCTTTAAAAGTCTTTCAGTAAAAGAACAGGGGTGGAAAACCTGAGTTCTATGAATAGAAGAAGATATCTTTCACACTAAAAAATAGAAAGGTGGGAAAAAAGGTTACCAATTTATCAACAAAGGTGTATTGGCTGTGCATAAATCAACAATGGGTCAATATCTTGACAGATGTATGCATTTCTATCCCTACCAGCTTGAAAAATGGTAGGGAAAACTGTAACACAAAAAATCACATATAGAGTGCCTTCCCTAACAGGCAAAAATAAACTGGGACATTCAGACTGGAAAAGAAATGACAGAGGGGAGCTGTGATAGAAGTCTATAAAATTACAACTACAGGAGTCAATATTTTGGTATTTCACAATACAAGGATTCAGACAGATCTCATCACTTTTCTGAGCAGGTAGGATCAGCCACAGCCGTACAAACAAAAGCAACAGAAGAATTCAGATACAACAGTCAGCTGAAGGAGAATGGACAAAAAGAAGGATCTGTGTATATTTAGTTGATGGTCAAATTTCCATGGTTTAAGAAGAGCCTGAAAAAATTCATGGAAGAAAAATCTTGAACTGGATGGGGTATTTATTTATGCCATAGCCATCAGAAGACGTCCCTGACATGAAAAACACTATGGGCCAGGAAAGTGGTAGCAGGATGCATCATCAGTCTGACCCTACAATGCCAATCTTGCTCTGTAAACCAATCCAAAAGTTTGGAAATTTTGTCTTTCTTTAGATCATAAAGTCTTGATGTCTGACCAAAGGGCTGCTATCTGGATTGTTTAAACTGGTGCACTTTGTTTCTGAAGCCTAATGTTGAAAGATTAAAACATTTTCCCAAATGAGATTTAAACAGTGCTCAAGAGACCGTATATTTTGCAGGCTATTTTCCTTTCTATGAAAGCCAGGATGCTCTTTTTGCCATAGCATAAAACTATTGATTCAGGCTAGCTTTCTGTAGCTTTTCTACAGAACTGCAACTCATGCATTTGTGAAGTGGTTCATTCCAGTTTAAGTTCAGTACTTGCAATTGTCCCTACTGATCTGCATCCTTTTCCTCCACTTCCAGATAAATACTCATTATTAACAGCTCCTGAAATCAATGGCATAAATTGCAGTGGTCTGTAAAAACTCTCTTTTTTTTTTTTTTTTTCGGGTGAATGTTTGAAACCAGATGCATTTCTTCCTCCAGGAGCATCTCTTCCTCTTCCTGGGGGCATGAACATTCTAAAAATAAAATTCCAGTTGATAAATCTTCTTTCAAAATTTAGGCTTAGCAGGGACTACAAATGGATGCTGTAGATTTCCCATCCTTCTCAAGGGTCCTGCAGATTGTCTTGTTTTCAAACTTTTAGTCTACATATCAAACAAGCAACTGCTTAAAATGTAATACACTTTGGAAAAAAAACCCTCTTTTGTGACAACCTGACAGCTGAGACAACTGATACAAAATAAGGCACAGATAATCAGACCAAGAGGTTACAGAGGAATGAAAATAAGCTAACAGGTTTCAAAAGAAAGGGGCTAATTGCAGGAGAGTATACAAGCAAATTTCCTGTTCAGCAGCACAACTAAATCTTAACATAACAAAGTGAGTAAATAAAAGATAACAACCACATATGAGAGATATGTGAAAATTTGTCTGGAAAGTTACTAATATTATCATCCAGCTTGCCGTTTCATCTTGATGGCCTGTACAGGGATGTTGGGGCAAGAAGGAAGAAATACATGGAGGAAAAAACTGTAGCCTCTTAAAAACACTACCAAAACATGTAAAAAGTTAATGAAAACTTCAGAGGTGCGTAAAACAAAATGGGCGGAGGAGCTTGCCAAGACCCTTTCCATCATTTATCAGCGATCTTGGTCAACAGGGGAGGTCCAGATGACTGGAGGCTTGCCAATGTGACACCCATCTACAAGAAGGGCCCGAAGGAGGATCCAAGGAACTATAGGCCTGACAGCCTGACCTCAGTGCCAGGAAAGATCATGGAACAGATCATTGTGAGTGCCATTATGTGGCATGTACAGGACAACCAGGTGATCAGGCCCAGTGAGCATGGGTTCATGAAAGGCAGGTCCTGCTTGAACAACCTGATCTCCTTTTATGACCAGGTGACCTGCCTGGTGGGTGAAGGAAAGGCTGTGAATGTTGTCTACTTGGACTTTAGTAAGGCCTTTGACACAGTCTCCCACAGCATTCTGCTAGAGAAGCTGGCAGCCCATGGCTTAGACTGGTGTACTCTTCGCTGGATTAAAAACTTGCTGGATGGTCGAGTCCAGAGAGTTGTGGTGAATGGCATTAAGTCCAGCTGGCGGCAGGTATCAAGTGGTGTTCCTCAGGGCTCAGTTTTGGGACCAGCCTTGTTTAATATCTTTATTGATGATCTGGATGAGGGGATTGAGTGCACCCCCAGTAAGTTTGCAGATGACACCAAATTAAGCGGCAGTGTTGATCTGCTTGAGGGTAGGAAGGCTCTGCAGAGAGATCTGGACAGACTGGATCAATGGGCTGAAACCAATTGCATGAGGTTTAACAAGGCCAAGTGCTGGGTCCTGCACTTGGGTCACAACAACCCCAGGCAACGCTACAGGCTTGGGGAGGAGTGGCTGGAGAGCTGCCTGGCAGAAAAGGATCTGGGGGTCCTGGTGGACAGGCGGCTGAACATGAGCCAGCAGTGTGCCCAGGTAGCCAAGAAGGCCAATGGCATCTTGGCCTGTATCAAGAACAGTGTAGCCAGCAGGAGTAGGGAAGTGATGGTGCCCCTGTACTCAGCACTGGTGAGGCTGCAGCTTGAGTACTGTGTTCAGTTTTGGGCACCACAGTATAGGAGGGACATTGAGGTGCTGGAGCGTAGCCAGAGAAGGGCAACAAAGCTGGTGAGCGGTTTGGAGAACGTGTCTTATGAGGAACGCCTGAAAGAATGAGGATTGTTTAGTCTGGAGAAGAGAAGGCTGAGGGGAGACCTTTGTGCTCTCTACAACTACCTGAAAGGAGGTTGTAGTGAGATGGGAGCTGGTCTCTTCTCCCAGGTAACTAGCAATAGGACAAGAGGAAATGGGTTCAAGTTGCACCAGGGGAGGTTTAGGCTGGACATTAGGAAAAAATTTTTCACTGAAAGAGTTATCAAACATTGGAACAGGCTGCCCAGGGAGGTGGTTGAGTCACCATCCCTAGATGTCTTTAAAAGTCATGTAGATGTGGTGCTTAGAGACATGGTTTAGTGGCAGACCTGGCAGAGTAAGGTCAATGGTTGGACTAGATGATCTTAAAGGTCTTTTCCAACCTAAACTATTCTATGATTCTATGATTGAGTTCAGGAGGCTTAGAATGTTTGGACCAATGGTCTTCATATCCAGATTCTATCTCTGGCTGCAATGACCATTCGCTGTCAATCTGAATTACTTGAAGAATTTCATACCATTTCAGAAGTATCTGTGAAAAACAGGTAGCTCATTTTTGAATCTTAATCTTGAATCTTAATCTTTGAATCTTAATCTGGATAAAGAAATTGTTAACAGTCTCTTGTTAGCACTGTCCAGAAAGAATATAGGAAGCTATGAAACACTGTTCTCAAGTACAGAGAGTCTTTCAACAGTACATAGAGTTAAATCCAATACAACCTGTCAGAACATTAATCTATCATAAATGTGCTGCATCATTAACTAATTTTGATGAGATAAAATTTATAAATAAAATATGTAAAAATTAAAAAGCAATCACAGCTATCCAAAATGACTGTGCTGCAGTTTGCTTCCAGCAACATGTGATTCTCTATGAATATGACACTACAGTATGCTGAGGTATCTCTTGTAGGTTTTACATTGAGCTACAACCGACTCTGAATATCACCATATGTGGTTAGGAAGGAAGAGCATTTAAGCGCTCTAAATAACTATTTATTGCCTCTAAATCCTGGCAATAGTTGAGGCATAATTTACTTATCTGTGTGGGTTTAGTTTTATTGTTGAAGGAAGTTAGGGCATAAAGTGAACTGAAGAGCCCTTTTTGAAGTTACTATTTTACTCCTCCTACACAGGGTTAGGACAAAAAGCAAGCTAATCTGCAAGGAGGTTAGTATGTAGAAAAGAGAACAGTTAATTCAGACTGTCATATATCAGCAAAATGAAATTAGTTTCAATAAAACATACTGACTTAAGATAGTGAAGGAATTTTAATGTTGATATTTTTACTATGATACATTTGCTTTTTGTCATTTTTTTATTATTCTCTGTGTCATTATGCAGCTCAATAAAAACCCTGGTTTTCATAGTCTTTTTGTGTTTTAACCCCACAAATTGCTGTTCGTAAGTCACATTTTCTGTGGAGTTATTGATATAAAACATATCTCCCAAGGTATCTAGAAGTGCCCTCGCTTCCTCTCCCCAAGATATGTATCTGAAAATAAGCCTGAAGGTAAATCTTATCCTCTGTAACTTATCATCTATAATGAAAAGCCTGAAGATGAAAATGAATTTTAGTACTGTAAGCAAAATATATATATACTCAAATAAATTAATATAAAAACACTTGTTTTAAAGAATCAAAAAAATGTTTCTGTAACTTTCCTGAAACATTAGTAATTTATATTCTTCATCCAAAATCTACAAAACTCTTTTTCCACAGACATCAGTATTATTTATAATAGTTCAATACAAACCCTATATTTTGCTTAGTAATAGATTCTCTGGGTTTGCAGTTTAATGGTTAAGTTTAATGATTTTATTTCAGAGAAATTAATTGGTCCCTGTGTATTGAAATTAATTTCTGGAAGAAAATGTTATGTGCTCTATTTGTTTGGGGTTTTTTTAAGCTGTACAGATACTCGGATGATATTCTGGCACTTTTAAAATGTATGTTATTTATTTACAGTAGCTGCAAATTCACAGAGAGGCATCATAGTATCTTGTAACTAAATTCCAAACATGACTGTGAGAGGAAATTGCTTTTTTACTTTTGTCTTTCTTTTGTGTATCTTTTTCTAAGCCATGGTACTGATTCAGAGTATTTTTTTACTATGGCACAAATAACTCCAATACTGAGGTAACGTTATGACTATTTGTCATTATAAAAATATAACTATATGAACATATGCAGTACCTTCCAAACTGACTCTTGACTACATCTTCATTTGAGAAGGGAGCTGCAGAGACAGTGGGGAGTTCAACGGTTAAAGCAGTGGAAACATGCTTTTGTATACTTACTCCCACGCATGCTTTCTGCTGCAAAGATTTTTGCTTAATCTCTTTCTCGTTCAGCTCCCCAGCAGGGATAGTACTTCTTCTCATTTTGTTTTCACATGAACTGTTTTGAGGCTTTCCTTGTAGCATGCATAAGGAGGCCATGTCCGAAGCATAAATAAAGAGGTATATAACACAGTCATATAAAAGATGATGCAACTAACTCTATGGGCAGACAAATGCAAGTGAGTTTTCCTGTGTACAGTGTCTACATATTGTTTAGTCTTTGTAATCGCTAAATGTATCATTTGAGTAAAAGACTTAAATATTAATGTACACCTCCAGCTGCCTCTTCTATATCAGTTAACCTCAAAACTAAAAAACTGTACTGGGAAGAAAAATGTCAAGTTTATGAATACTAAAAAGAAGCATACCTGTTTGACTTCTAAGATCAGCTGCATTGCAATAATTTTTGCTGGAAGGAAGCTCACAAGGTCAGGTAGTTCAACCTCCTGCTCACAGCAGGTTTAATTAAATCAGATTGCTCAGTTGAGTGTCCAGTCAAGACTTGAACATTTCCAGGGATGGCAATCCCATATGCTCTCTAGGCAATCTGTGGCAGTACTTAACCACTCTCGTGAATTTTTTGTTTCCACATATCTAATCAGAATTTTCTGCGTTCCAACTTGTGTCCGTTACTTCTTGTCCAATCTGAACATGCCAAATATACTTATAAATATTTTTTTCCAGTTAGATTGTAAGATAATTGTTATGGCTTCTGTTTGCTTACTATAGAGGGATCCATATGGCACCTACAGCCACAAGTTGTTAAATGAATTAATACTTCTTGACTGATTTTCAATTTCCTACAGATGCAGAACAAGGTAATAAAAAACATAAAACAGAGAAATAAACATACAAATAAATATTCCTAGTGTGCTCTACTCCAATTGTATGTACATAGCAATTGCTGCCAAAAGCAGTCTAAGATTTGTCTCCCTCTCATTAAAAAGAATCCAAAGAGCATCTTTTAATAAAGATGCAGAAAATGTACTGAAGGAATGGTGCTGATGAGATACAATTTATGCAGGATACTGTAAGGTTATCAGAAAAAAATTCTTGTAAGAAGTTCTTTTATCACTCTGACATTAGAAAATTCTCTATGCTATCTCACAATCTAGTGAAAGAGACATACCAGTGAAAGACACAATCCAATCTTGTCCTTCCTAAACCAAGCAAGTTGTCCTTACAAAATCAAAAGTAGTGTTTCCACAATGGAATTACTGCACAAATCTGAACACCTGTTTACAACAGGGTAACAAGAGTAAAATTGCCCTTTCCAGTTCCACTGCTATTAGCTTAAAAAGCCTGGGAAATGGACTATACCCAAAGCAGAGGAACAGCTGCCCATCTTAATTGAGAACATGTGACAAGCAGAAAGTATAGTCAAATAAGGTAAAGGCTTGTTACAAGCTAGCTTTCTCTTTTTAAGATCAGTTTTCCAATAGGAAAATAATTTGCAGACACAAGTTTCGACTCATTTGCACTATGTTACTAATTTAAAACACTGTACAAAACATAAACACTATTATCTCTTAATTTGGGGTAGGGTGGAAAAATAAGGGCAGCATCTCTGAAGTTAGCTTCAAAAAGTTCATAATACTCACTCAGTACTCTGAAAAAAACCCCAACAAAAACAAAACCCCAACAAACAAAAAAACAAAACCCAAACAAAATAAAACCACAAACAAACAAAAGAAACCCCAAACAGCAAAAAAAAACCCAAAAACCAACAAACCAAATCACCAAAGTGCAATAAACCGCACTTAATAGTTCTTACTGTGGAGATTTTGGATGGTGAGTCTGAGTGCCTTCACCACCATAATGTAACATCGTAATATGAACAGCATATGAAAGACATAAAAAGTACAGTCCACTGTGTGAACGGTGTACCTGTAGGTATTCCCAGAGGCAGTCACACAGATATGACTATATACTTGCAGCTGTAAATTTTCTTTTCCTCATCCATACAATTTATGATTTATTTTTCTAAGCTTTTGTAATCTTGGTCTTCTTTCAAGTTTTATTCTTGATACTTTTGCCAACAATAACCCCAGGTTCATAAAAACAAAACTAGAAAACTGATAATGCATATGCAAAAAACTTTTAGTATTCATTCTTTTAAATATTTACTGCATCTTTATTCTGAATCTGAAAATGAGCAAATTGTCAGAGGACTGAAATTGGTAGAACATCCTGTTCCCCAAGAACTTTACCCTATGATTCATTTCCTGATGTAATAATCAGTTTTCATTGAATTACTGTGTGGTTCCCAGGAAAACAACACAGTAAAATACGGCTTCAGGGGTCTCATTTATTGCCTAGAAAAGAAATCTATATCCATCTCCTTTAACTTAAAAACAAAATAATGTTTGTTCCAAAAGATGATGTGCATACTCAAGCACTGAAGTTAATGGAAAATTACAAAGTGAGAGGCTGGATTTGTTTGGGGTTTGGCTTATACACCATCATAAAGAATACAAATGCTGCAGCAAAAATTGTAGACCACAGACTCCCACTTCATATAATAGGGCTACATGAGACCTGCTGACCAGGCAAAGAAAAATTTGAGGTGTTTTGATACGATCATAGAATCATAGAATGGTTTGGGTTGGAAGGGACCTTTAAAAATCATCTAGTCCAACCCCCTCTGCAATGAGCAGGGACATCTTCAGCTAGGTCAGGTTGCTTAGAGTCCCGTCCGGCCTGCCCTTGAATGTTTCCAGGGATGGGGCATCTATCGTCCCTCTGGGCAACCTGTTCCAGGGTTTCACCACACCCATTGTAAAAAATTTCTTCCTTATATCTAGTCTGAATCTACCCTCTTTTAGTTTAAAACCATTACCCTTTGTCTTATCACAACAGGCCCTACACCTGTCTGTCCCAATCTTTCTTATAAGCCCCCTTTAAGTATTGATGCACTACACTTGTGAACAGGTCTCTCAGGACAGGGAAAGGTGAGACAACTTCTCTTTCTGTAATACCATAACATGAATTCTTCCCTTTCTACTTCACCAGTTCATCCCTCACTTTTTTTTTACAGGGAAAAAAAAAAATCCCAAAGGGAAGAATCTATTATCAAAGCTAGATGATGAGATCTGTTCAAAGGGATTTATATTGCATGCACTGGTTCAGTCCAGGATGTTCTGTTTAGTGGGAAATTCTGATCTTTCAGTGAAAGTTCTATCCAAACTTCTTTCAGTGGAAATAGTTTTTTTAAAAAATGTTGACTTGAGGGTGAGGGAGTGAGGAGATAAGGTTTTTAACAAAAAAAAGAGACCGATCACTTGACTTTACAAGAGAGAGGCAGCCTTGGGAGTCTCTGGGAGAATCAAAGCCAATCAGGGTGCAGTGACTTCTCGACCCATCAATGGTCCTGGCTCAAACAACAGTACTGCAGTGGTTTCTGTGGAGTAATCTCAGACTGTCACTACATCTATAATACAATGAAATGGAGTGAGCTTGAGCACAAGACTGCTGAAAATCCATAGGCCCATCAGTGGACTTGAAGGCACGATTTCGACCATGTCCAATAGCCATTCGCAGGGCAGGGCCTAGTCACAATTCATAGCACATATCAACAACCACTCCCCTTAGGCAGTATGGACAAGACTCAGCAAACTTGCAATCTCTCCAGTGCCAATCCAAGAAGTCTTTACAATTATAAATAGCCCTCACTCTACATCCTAGGGTATTTAAAATACCCCACTCAGTTTCATGCTATGAAAATGCTACTCTGTTAGTCTAAATTAGACTATCTTTACATTATTTCAGATGCTTTGAAGGGCAAAATAAATTTCCCACATCTCTTACACTCAGATATGCTTCCACTGAGACCACTGGGAAGCAACACAGGTTTAGTGCCACACAGTACAGATGGACCACTCTGCCACTGTTCTCAGAAACTTAAATGCCTCTACGCAAATGCACGTAACATGGGGAACAAACAAGAGGAGTTAGAGATATGTGCACACCTGCAGGGCTATGATCTTCTTGGCATCATGCATACATGGTAGGATGGTTCCTATGACTGGAGTGTTGGAATAGAAGGATATAGACTCTTCAGGAAGGACAGGCAGGGGAGACGAGGAGGGGGTGTTGCCCTCTACATCAATGACCAGCTGGAGTGCACGGAGCTCTGCCTGGGGATGGTTGAGGAGCTGACCAAGAGCTTATGGGTCAGGATTAAAAAAAAAAAAGGACAAGGACAGGTGACATTATAGTGGGGGTCTGCTACAGGCCACCTGATCAGGAAGACCGAGTGGATGAGGCCCTCTATAGACAGATAGGAGCAGCCTCATGTTCACAAGCCCTGGTCCTCACAGACCACCCCGTTACCTGCTGGAGGGACAACACAGCAGAGCATAAGCAATCCAGGAGGTTCCGTGAATGCGCCGATGATAACTTCCTTCTCCAAGGGATAGAAGAGAGGTGTCATGCTGGACCTTGTTCTCATCAACAAGGAGGGGCTGGTGGAGAATGTCACGCTCAAGGGCACCCTTGGCTGCAGTGACCATGAGATGGTGGAGTTCAAGATCCTTAGGGCAGTGAGGAGGATGAGCTGTAAATTCACTCCCTTGGACTTCAGGAGAGTAGACTTTGGCCTCTTCAGGGACCTGCTTGGCAGAGTAACATGGGATAAAGCCCTGGAGGGAAGAGTTAAAGGATCCACGTAGTGCTTACAGCTGTGGGTTTTTTGTCATACATGGCAGTGTGTCTACAACACTTTGCCATGATGTGGCAACCATGCCGTAGAAAGTCATCGCAGTTTACCTCTGACCTTACACTCTGAAATAATAAACGCCAGTTTACTTTTTCTATGAAAGCTGTAGAAAGATGATCACTAACACTTGCATAAGGTTAAGAGAAAACATACTGTAACTGTAGGAAGACAAGACAGTTTTACATGGAAGCCTTTTTTATCTGTTTAGACAGATCTGGCAGTATTCTCAGATTTTTTCAGTTACTTGTATATTTTCAATGATGAAGTTATTAGTAAGGTCATTCAGATCCTATCAACTCTGGCTGATACATTCAAGGCAAACAAGTTTAATAGTAAGGAAAAACTGCTTCATTTCTGATATTTGTTTCTTACCCTACTGTCGTGGTTTGGCCTCAGCCAGCAACAGAGAACCACGCAGTTGCCTGCTCAACCCCCGAGGGCGGTGGGGGAAAATCGGAAGAAAAAGGCAAAACTCGTGGGTTGAGATAAAAGGCAGTTTAACACAACAGCAAACGAAAGAGGAGAACAACAACAATAACAGTGATGGAGGGATGCACACACAGGGTTACTGTACCGACGCTCACCGACCGGACCGCACAGCCCCAGCCCGCTCCCGGACCGCGCCTTCCTCCCCCTCCTCCCGGCCAGCTCCCCCTTATGGACTGGGCATGGCGTCACGTGGTATGGAATACCTGTGTCCCGGGCCAGAAAATTAACCCTATCCCCGCCAGAACCAGGACATTATCCACCCCTTATTCTATACCATCTACGTCATGC
>VFFE01008976.1:1219966-1345353 GCA_008921705.1 Burhinus oedicnemus
AATGCATATAACATTCATTTTAACAAGTTCCGGTCGGATCTGTCGTTATCTCAACCCTTCGTGCCCCACGTTGGGCGCCAAAAAGACTGTCGTGGTTTGGCCTCAGCCGGCAACAGAGAACCACGCAGTTGCCTGCTCAACCCCCGAGGGCGGTGGGGGAAAATCGGAAGAAAAAGGCAAAACTCGTGGGTTGAGATAAAAGGCAGTTTAACACAACAGCAAACGAAAGAGGAGAACAACAACAATAACAGTGATGGAGGGATGCACACACAGGGTTACTGTACCGACGCTCACCGACCGGACCGCACAGCCCCAGCCCGCTCCCGGACCGCGCCTTCCTCCCCCTCCTCCCGGCCAGCTCCCCCTTATGGACTGGGCATGGCGTCACGTGGTATGGAATACCTGTGTCCCGGGCCAGAAAATTAACCCTATCCCCGCCGGAACCAGGACACCTACCCTGAACAGAATTTTTTTTTCATATCCTATCACCTAGGCTTTATTTACATAAAAACTGATATTTGCACTGATATTCACACAGCAGTGAATAAGAAAAACAGGCATTAAACCCCAGCATTGCTTAGAATCATAGAATCACCTAGGTTGGAAGAGACCTTTAAGATCATCGAGTCCAACCATGAACCTAACACAGCCAAAACCACCACTGAACCGTGTCCCTAAACACCACGTCTACCTGTATTTTAAATACCTCCAGGGATGGTGACTCCACCACTTCCCTGGTGTCGTGGTTTGGCCTCAGCTAACAAAGAACCACGTGGCTGCTCACTCACCCCCCCCACACCTGTGGGGAGAATCGGACAAAAACGGCAAAACCCGTGGGCTGAGATAAAGGCAGTTTAACAGAACAGCAAAGGAAAGAGAAGAACAACAACACTAATACTGACAGAGGAATGTACACACACGGTTACTGTACCAGCGCTCACCGACTGGACCTGGGAAGCCCCAGCTTCCCAGGGAAGTCCCGACTTCCTCCCCCTCCCCCAGCCAGCTCCCCCCTATGGACTGGGCATGGTGGCATGTGGTATAGAATACCTGTGTCCCATGCCAGAAAATTAACCCTATCCCTACCGGAACCAGGACACTTGGGCAGCCTGTTTCAATCTTTGACGACTCTTTTGGTGAAGAAATTTTTCCTAATATCCAATCTAAATGTCCCCTGGTGCAACTTGAGGCCATTTCCTCTTGTCCTATTGCTTGTCACTTGGGAGAAGAGATCGACCCCCACCTCGCTACAACCTCCTCTCGGGTAGTTATAGAGAGTGGTAAGGTCTCCCCTGAGTCTCCTTTTCTCCAGGCTTTTCTCCCAGTTCCCTCAGCCTTTCCTCATAAGACTTGTTCTCTAGGCCCATCATCATCTTCGTTGCCTTTCTCTGGACGTGCTCCAGAATCTCAATGTCTTTCTTGTAGTGGGGGGCCCAAAACTGAACACAATAGTCAAGGTGCGGCCTCACCAGTGCAGAGTACAATGGGACAATCACTTCCCTAGTCCTGCGGGCCACACTATTCCTGATACAAGCCAGGATGCTGTTGGCCTTCTTGGCCACCTGGGCACACTGCCAGCTCATATTCAGCTGGCTGTCAACCAACACCCCCAGGTCCTTTTCTGCTGGGCAGCTTTCCAGCCACTCTTCCCCAAGCCTGTAGCAATGCATGGGGTTGTTGTGACCAAAGTGCAGGACTTGACACTTGGCCTTGTTGAACTTCATATTATTGGCTTCAGCCCATCAATCTACCCTGTCCAGATCCCTCTGTAGGGCCATCCTACCCTCAAGCAGGTTGACGCTCCCACCTAACTTGGTGTCATCTGCAAACTCACTAAGGGTGCATTCAATTTGTCCAGGTCGTTGATAAAGATATTAAAAACAACTGGCCCCAATACTGAGCCCTGGGGAACACCACTTGTTACTGGCCGCCAACTGGATTTAACTCTGTTCACCACCATTCTTTGGGCCCAATCTTCCAGCCAGTTTTTGACCCAGTGAAGAGTATACCCATCCAAGCCATGAGCAGCCATGCATCCAAGCATTCCCAGGAGAATGCTGTGGGAAACCATGTCAAAAGCTTTAATAAAGTCCAGGTAGACAACATCCACAGCCTTTCCCTCATCCACCAAGCAGGTCACCTTGTCATAGAAGGAGATCAGGTTAGTCAAACAGGACCTGCCTTTCATGAATCCATGCTGACTGAGCCTGATCACCTGGTTGTCCTGTATGTGCCACATAATGGCACTCACAATGATCTGTTCCATAACCTTCCCTGGCACCAAGGTCAAACTGACAGGCCTGTAGTTCCCTGGATCCTCCTTCGGGCCCTTCTTGTGGATGGGCATCGCATTTGCTAACCTCCAGTCAACTGGGATCTCTCCAGTTAGCCAGGACTGCTGATAAATGATGGAAAGGGGCTTGATGAGCACTTCTGTCAGCTCCCTCAGTACCCTTGGGTGGATCCCGTCTGGCCCCATAGACTTGTGTATGTCTAAGTGGTGCAGCAGGTCACTCATCATTTCCCCTTGGATTATGGGGGCTTCATTCTGCTCCTTGCCTCTGTCTTCTAGCTCAGGGGGGTTGGGTGCTCAGGGTGCAACTGGTCTAACTGTTAAAGACTGAGGCAAAGAAGGCCTGAAGTACCTCAGCCTTTTCCTCATCCTTTGTCACTATGTTTCCATCCCCATCTACAAAAGGATGGAGATTCTCCTTAGTCCTCCTTTTGTTGCTAATGTATTTATAGAAACTTTTTTTATTGTCCTTAACATCAGAATCCAGGTTAAGCTCTAGTTGGGCTTTGACCCTTCTGATTTTCTCCCTACATAGCCTCACAGCATCTTTGTAGTCCTCATGAGTGGCCCCTTCTTCCAAAGGTCATAAATTTTCCTTATTTTCCTGGGTTGCAACCATAGCTCTCTGTTCAGCCAGGTCGGTGTTTTTCCCCAATGGTTCATTTTTTGGCACATGGGGATGGACTGCTCCTGCGCCTTTAAGACTTCCTTCTTGAAAAACATCCAGCCTTCCTGGACTCCTTTGCCATTCAGGACGGCCTCCCAAGGGACTCTGTCAACTAGGCTCCTGAAAAGACCAAAGTCCACCCTCCCAAAGTCCAAGGTGGCAGTCCTGCTAATCCCCTTTAGAGGTAATCCTTCCTTTGAAGAGAAAAAACGAAGACATAATTAAGATACTTGTATGGTTGCTATACAAACAGGACTAAACTAGACCTGGATAACCTGCAAACTTTTTTTTTTTTGCAGGCAGATGGCAATCATGTATATCTCACAAATGAAGCTATTATTCTTGGGTTTATTCTTGTCATAGTATTTGTTATTCTTATAATATCCTATTAGTATAGAATGTTCTTATTCTTACAATAATATACTTACCACTACTGTGTAATTCTTCTTCAAAGTGAATTCATCCTTCTTAAATACTGATGAGCAGAACTGTACACAATATTTCACAAAAGTGTAATTTGTTTCTGACCAACAATGTCTGGCCTGATTATCTCCTAGGATCAAATTTGTCTTTTTCACTGTCACATCACATTGTTGGCATTTATGATTCTGTAAACAAGTACATTTCTTCTCATTTGTGATTCTCAAATGATAAACATGCAGATAGTATCAGAAGCCCTTGGTAACAGCCCCTAGACATGTGGCCTGAAATGTCATCCTAATTCAATTAATTCCTTTCCCTTATTCCAGCTGTCAGTGCCTCTAATTCTTCCTCAAAGATATTTTTCTGCCTGATAATGCCTCCCAGCTTTGTCATTAACAATTTCAGTAGCCCACTCATCAGCCTACTGTGACAGCACGGTCATTAATAAAGATAATAAAAGTGATCAGGCTCAAGAATCACTAAAAATCCTAACTCCCTGCCCTGATCTGTTTCTCTAATCTTTTCCAGTTTGTGCATCTCACAACAAGAGAAAAAATAAGTTCTAGTCTTATATAGGTTTATATATTCTGATCTCACATGATAAAAATACTTGTGAACTTCATTCAGAGTACTAAATGTTGGAAAAGGAAGTTCATGTAAACAGCCATGTCCCCTCAAAAAATCCATGAGGTAAGATCAAATCTCATGAGTGTAGTTTGACACTTTCTACCACATGCATCAAAATCCAAGCTTTAATTTGCTCACACATGTTTAGCACTCAGATACACACTGAATTTTTAGTCAAAAGCTAGATTGTTATGTTTATGAAGACACCAATAATTTGTTACTTGACTCGTAATTAAATTGCCCTATCAACTGTTTTGAGTTACTTTACTTTTGTAGAAGTTCATTGGCTTGGAACATGCCAGTACTTGAACAGTGATGCTTGCAGAATTTGGTTCTCATATTTCTTTGACAATAAAAGCTATACTGAAAGGTATGATAACCTCATTTCACCATAAAAACCACATAATGTCCCACTGTGGTATTTCACACCCTAAACAAACAAGAAAGCAACAAGGAGCACACACAGGATCTAACTATGAACTTAAATAACTAGCAGTTTTACAGGAATGCCATCACAGTGATCATGAAGAGAAGCATAGAAATTTTTTAAACATACTTCTCTGTTCAATGTTTCATAGGGAAAAGCCAGAAGGAAGCTAGATCCAGGTCACAGACGTTTGTTGATCAGTTAGTAGCAATAGAGTAGAAAATGCAAACAACAAAGATTATTGGTTAAAAAAACGAAAAAAAAAGAAAAAAATAAAATATCCAGATTTATAAAACCAGTAGGATAAAATTTCAGAGTGCCAACCTTGTAATAATATAGCATATAAGTAACACAATTTGGGTTAGTACTTAGTAACTGAGCAACTTATTTACATGTGAACAGTTGGATGCTCAGCTTTTTATGATTAAAAAAAAAAAAAACCAAAGCCAAAAAACCAAACAGCAGGGGTTTCAAAAGCTATTACTGATTTTGGGCACATTTATTTAAACACCTCTACCTGATTTTCAGAGACCTGGTGTCTTCTGCAGGAAAATGAGAAAAGGGGAGGAAAAGACAAGCAATCTTAATGTGCCTACTTGAATTCTGAAATGTTAAGGTGCCTTAATTCTTGGTCATTTTCCAACTTAAGGATGACTTCCTGGCATTTTTTTTTTTTTAAAGGTTGTTGAAGGTTGTTCTTAAATTTTATACTGGAATAGCAAAAAATTGGGGTTTGGCTGGTAAAGTAGCATAACTAGAAGTTCCCAGCAGACAAATGTTCAGATTCTTTGGGTTCATACTAATTCAAGTCTTTTTACAAGACTACACCTAAATAGTAATGAATAACAAATAACTAATTCAATAGCATAGCTTCCCAGCTACAAAATCAGGGACCTTCTTTCACAGCACAAGAGAATTGCAATGATTTGAGGCAAACATCGATATCTTACCAGCAAGACAGCTTTAGGCTGTGATAAATAAAATGGTTGTAATATGTGAACGTAAGGACATTGTGTAGTTTGATCAATTTAGCTAAGATTTATTTTCATGCTATATTGCAATCGAAAGGGTTAAGAACATCATTTTATCCCAGATATCAGTCTAAATGATGATACTCTCAATTAACAGTTTAGAGAATCTGAAAAACATACATAAAGTAGTGCATGCACATACATGAACACTACTTAATTTCAGTTTACAAAGCTGTCCTTTGCATAGATGAGGATGATCTGCTTTCCTAAATTTTTTTTATCTCACTTAGATTGGTATCCAACACCTGAAGTCAGGAAAAGAGTTTGTTTTGAAAAATACATCCATAGGAAACATGCAAATGTACAAGTCATCTGAATACACTGAGTTTTAACAGCTGAGCATGTCAAAATAATATATTTATGAGACACGGCAATTCTATAGGTGATATCACACTATTAATTGCTAGATTTCAATTGAAATATTGATTTTCTGTCTAGTGATACAATTGTACAACACAGAATCACAGAATGACAGAATGTTAGGGGTCAGAAGGGACCTCTGGAGATCATCTAGTCCAACCCCCCCTGCCAGAGCAGGTTCACCTAGAGCAGATTGCACAGGATCGCGTCCAGGTGGGTTTTGAATATCTCCAAAGAAGGAGACTCCACAACCTCTCTGGGCAGCCTGTTCCAGTGCCCTGTCACCCTCAAAGTAAAGAAGTTTTTCCTCATGTTCAGATGGAACTTCCTGTGTTCTAGTTTGTGCCCATTGCCCTTGAGCATCACTGAAAAGAGTCTGGCCCCATCCTCTTGACACCCGCCCTTTAGATATTTGTAAGCATGGATAAGATCCCCTCTCAGTCTTCTCTTCTCCAGGCTAAGCAGACCCAGGTCTCTCAACCTTTCCTCATAAGGGAGATGCTCCAGTCCCCTGGTCATCTTCATAGCCCTCTGCTGGACTCTCTCCAGTAGTTCCTTGTCCTTCTTGAACTGGGGACCCCAGAACTGGGCACACTACTCCAGACGTGGCCTCACTAGGGCAGAATAGAGGAGGGGGATAATCTCCCTCAACCTGCTGGCCATGCTCTTTTTAATGCACCCCAGGATACCATTGGCCTTCTTGGCCACAAGGGCACATTGCTGGCTCATGGTCATCCTGTTGTCCACCAGGACTCCCAGATCCTCCTCCGCAGAGCTGTTTTCCAGCAAGTCAACCCCTAACCTGTACTGGTGCATGGGGTTATTCCTCCCTAGGTGCAGGACCCTACACTTGCCTTTGTTGAACTTCACAAGGTTTCTCTCTGCCCAACTCTCCCATCTGTCCAGGTCTTGCTGAATGGTGGTACAGCCTTCTGGTGTATCAGCCACTCCTCCCAGTTTTGTGTCATCAGCAAACTTGACCCTCTTCCAGGTCAATTGATGAATCTGTTGAACAAGACTGGACCCAGTACTGACCCCTGGGGAACACCACTAGCTATAGGCCTCCAAATAGACTCTGCGCTGCTGATCACAGCCCTCTGAGCTCTGCCATTCAGCCTGTTCTCAATCCCCCTCACTTTCCACTCATCTAACTCACACTTCCTAAGCTTACTTATGAGGATATTATGGGAGACAGTGTCAAAAGGCTTGCTAAATTTGAGGTAGACAACATCCACTGCTCTCTCCTCACGTACCCTGCCAGCCATGCCATCATAGAAGGCTATCATCAAATGGTATCTATTTGGGAGTGCTGTGTTAATGGCAATTTAAAAAAAGAAAAGGAAACAAAATTTAAGTTAGCCAGTGTTGACAGCATCAGAATTATTTTCAGAATCATACATAGGACGAAGTGACAGCTTTTAGTCCATGGCTATAGTGAAATGTTTGGATATGGAGTAACTGTGGTTAAGTCATATGGCAGCAAAAGTCCCTAGAAAAGATTATGATTAAAGAAGAGAAACCAGCTTAGATTTCTACCAGAAATAATATTTTTCTTATTAACGTAATCCTGGATTCTCAAAAAAGTTTCTAAAAGTTATGGGCTCAAATACCTGCTAAATTGAAGCTGAGTACCTAACTGCCATCTGCCATGGACCCTTAAAAAGAAAAGAAAAAAAATATTTTAAAAACTTAATTATTTTTTCACCCAGGAATGACTCAGGAATTAGTCTCCTGAATCCCAGACACTTCCTCTTCCAATTTCCTCTCTCCACCCCATCCCTGTAGGGATCACAAGTGAAGTTGCCCTAGATTTCCTCTGAATGTCTGAACAGTGTTTTTCTTCTAAAGGCAGTCAGCACTATTGTTATATTTAGTACCACAGACTGATCAAAACGCTCGAGGAATTCTTGGTCATGCACTGAGCTCCTACAGACTGCAGCAGGGAGAGTTCAAACTCAGTGCCAGATTGCTGCATTTTCATGTTGGTGGTACATTGCTAAATTTTATAGTGGTCCAAATAAACATTTTTTCCTGTTTTTCTTTTTAAAAACCCAACATATATCTGGGGTTCACTTTGCTTTCAGGAACCTATCATGACCAAGAAATAGAGATAACTTCTGTTGGAAACATGTATTACTAGAAAAGCTAACTTTCTAAAGTCTTTATAGTTTGAAATTCTTTCTAATGAAAACTCTTGGCTTTTAACCTCTAAATATTTGAAATTTAATGCAATTCGTCTCTAGCTACATTTCTTCAGGTACAGTGTGAAACTTAGTTGCCATGACAACAAGAAAACACTCTTCTACTGATAAAACAGATTTTTATCTTTCCAGTGCTAGGAAGTGAAGGTACACATTTAGGGGCAGAATTCTAAACCTAGTGAGAACCATGGAAGAAAAGTCTTACAGAATTATAAAGTCTAATTAATAGAATTTTTAAAAAATATTAATTATTAATTACTTTGCAAATCTCATGTAGTTTTTCAACTGAAGTATACAGCATGTAAACACACAAAATGTATTTTCTGTTACAGATAAGTCAATTATTCTGTCTTTAACCTCACATTTGCTTTATTAATTTGTAATACAAATTCAGGGAGCAAGTAACCGGTAGGCAAAAAAGAAGAAAGTTCTTAAATTCTACAAGGTTAGTATAAACCACTTAATATTTTTTAAGGTATTTTGTAATAAAACAGACCACTCCCTTCCAATGCTATTTCATAAAGCATATTTTTAGAGCATATTTTTGTTGCTATTGCACAACAGTAGCAGTTACAAGTTTCGCTTTGCTATACAGTGATTCTCTGTTGCAAAAATTTCCCTCAGGGCAATGTCAGCTCATTCAAATCACATGTAGAATATCCTATAAAGAATAATCAAGTGAAAATATTTGTCTTTATATTTATAACATCTTTGAACTGAAGAAATGCACCAAAAGCACAACAAGTTCTCTTTCCCATAGGCCTCTTGAAGACTTATGATGCCAACCCTGAATGAATCAGAATGCCCATAGTTTTGGTCTGAAATTTTTAAAAGAGAAAAAAACAGCATGGAGTAAATGAGCATCAAGCTTATAAAGTACCCTACAGTGTTTTTGATATCTGTGCAAGAAAGATAAATAGAAAGCTTCCTTACAGGCTTTTTGTGGAACGGTACTTTATTTTACAAACCATATGCAATTTTTCATCTGCACCTTTAGTTAGTAGCTCCCAAGAAACCTCTAAAATTTACTCCTCATCATGCAAAAGATGCCATAGAAAAATAACAGGAATAAAATTGCTGACATTTTTTAACATTTGATTTGTGCATGCACTGGATTAGTATTGTAAATTCATGAGATCAACACTTCCGTGGGCTGATCTTCACAATTTCTCAAAATGTGGACACTTATGAAAGAAATGTAGATATAGGTATACTGCAAAATAACCTCTTGAGGTAATTCTGGTCTCCACCAATAATTTATTGTTATCTTGATAATGATGATGATAGCATTACAGGACTTTTGGGAACTGTCTAATTGGAAGAAATTCACTGTCCATCAACATGGAATTCAATAGTATATTTCGTCTTAACCTCAGAGACAAGGTTTTTTATAGAGAATGTTAGAGCAGCTAGCTCATTTACATGTTATAGAAAAAAGAAAACAATTGCAAAATATAAAATTAAAGAAAGATTTATTTAATACTAAGGAAAATAAACCTTTTCTTGGATGAGTTTAAAAACAACTGCAAGTGCAATTCTAGCTCTGCCTCTTCTTTGGAGAGGAACGGCATCCACAGGGTGCTGGGAAGAACTTGGATCCCATCAGTGTTGGGAAGAACTACATCCCTAGAATGCTCTAGAAACTTATACAATTGGCAGCCATCCTTCTAAGTATGAAAATAAAGTGCCATTTAGCCATTGAATGAAATATCAAGATTAATTTTTTTTGTAGATATACTTCAAATTGAACCATTCAGCTTATTTGAACAAAATGGTTACCATCTTGGACATAGCTGACATCCAAACTTGCTTAAGTATTTTACTACACATAATTATACTAAATACCAGCAAGAAGCAACCTGGAGCTCTGAGGATAGCTACACCCAGATGCAGAGGGGGATTTTTCTACTCCAAAACTATGTTTCTTAAAAAAAGAATGGTCATTTTTATTCTTCTTCTAATACTTTTGAAATATATTTTTCTAAGTCTTGTCTTCAATATGATGTTTAGATGACTTTGTTGCCTATGAACTTTCAATTAATTTTTTTTCTGGAAGGGCTAATTACAGGCTATATTTTCAAGTTTTCAAGTACCGCCATCACACAAAATACTCAAACACAAACAACATATCCTACTAATTTATTATTATTTCTGAAAGAATGAGAATCCATTGATCTTGATGCAGCACACAACAGTTTATACCCTGGAGGAAAAGAGAAATATACTGATCTTTTAGAGATGTGGATCAGTGATAGAGATTCTCCAACTGTAGTTTCAGGAGACTGTTTTTTGAAAAACAGTGACACCATTCACTTTGGTCCCCTCCCATTCCTCCCTTGAGCAGAAAAAAAATTTTCATGTTTGTGCTATTAACCACACTGGAAAAAAAACTAGGGGAGATAATCTGCAAAAACAGAACAAAACAAAACAAAATTAAATTGAAAAAAGAACAAATGTGGAAGGGTTAATAGAGAGATCTTCAGTCAATTATTGAAAGCCATCAAGGAAATCTGTCACCAGGAATTAACGAGTAGATTTCCATTATTTCATGACAGTGTTTTAACGTTTAAATACGGTTTTCCTTTTAACAACTTCAATCATAAAACAAGCACTATTTCTGTCCAAAGTACTTAGCTAAAATGAATTCATCCTGATCTTTTACACTCATTCAAAAAATAGAGAATCCTAAGCTGGGGTTCATCAAAAACAAACAAACAGACAAACAAATTGTTTTCTGCTTCAGGATGGGAAAAGGTTCTCTATAATCTTAGCAAAGTGTTAGCAGTCTATTGTCAATTCTCAGTAGTTCATAGATTTCAGTGAACTCTGGTATCATAAACTGATTCAGAAACTTTTTTAATTTTACTTTCCAAGGCTTGCATTGTACATTGACAAATATCAAAGCAAACGTTCTTCTTATCTATATAAGACACACATACTGAGGAATATCTGGTAATATCTTTGTGATTCTAGATGCTAGAACACATGAGTATGTTTTAGGTTTTTTTCTTTTTTGTTTCTTTTGAGGAGGAAAACTATAATAGTAGTGCCTAAAAGCGAAAGAGTGCCTAAAATGAATAAATGAAACACAGGTACTTCAGTTAAACATGAGAATAGTGTGAAATAAGGGTCCAGAATACTGTTTTTTTTATTCAAAGTTGATATACTCTTAATCACTATGCTGTGTTCTGGATACTGTACTTCAAGAAAAGTGAATTTGTCATGAGATCTAGAAAAAATCCAGGTCTAATATAGAAATATATTGCTATCTTGGCCTAAAATATTAGAGCCTTGACCACTTTAGGCCAAACTGCAGTTGAACTGTAAACTCTTCTGTGATCAAAATCAGCCTATCTGAACATAGGCTTTAGATGTCTTTACTAAAAGTGGTTTGGTATACAAAGCTAATTTGATGTGAGTGACATTTCCTCATTCCTTTTGCTTAGATACACAAATTATGTTAGAATTGATAATACTAGGAAGACAGTTGCTAAATATATGGCAATGATATGCAAGTATCATGCTAGGAAGCTCTGCAGATGTAGCCCTGAAGAAGCCACTTTCTCTTGCAAAGAATCAAAGATTTCCAGCTAATGAGTTCATTCCAGGATGCTGTACTATGTCAGCTGAAATTGCATTTTGTCATTGTCTTTTCAGGAAAGAGGGAGAAACAAATTATTACCTTGTTTTCTCAGTCTTAATATTCTGATAACTACCCAAGTGAAAAAGCAGGTATATCTGACTTACATTTGAAAAAATAAGAATTATATCTATTGGAGAAAACGCATTGTTTTGCTGAGAATCTGAAATAAATCTTTATACTATTTGTTGATGTTCTGCATGGAGACCACAGTTAAAGTGAAGCTAATCTGCAAAGAAGACCAATTGTAACCACATTAGAGTGAAAGGCTTGTTTTTGTTGTACTTCATTATTTTTCTATGGGGGACCACAACAGAAAACATGACTGGAAGGAACCACAAAACTGAAGAAAGACACAGCTACCATTCTCACAGTCTTGGTTCTGCAGCTAGTGTAAACGAAGGGAGACAGAATGTTCAGCTTCCCTGTAATATACATTTCTTTTTCTTGTAAATGTAAACAAGGATTAAGTCATAAATGAAAGCTGCTAAGGTATTCTTCCAGCAAAGCTTTTTTATCATTTCAAAATGTATTGGGCAAAACCCATCCTCTCTGGAAAGTACTGAGATTTCTCTTGACAAATATTTTCTAGATCCAAGATGATGTTTCACATTTTAAAATAAGGGAGATGGGCAGAAGGCACAGAAAACGCTAGGAAGAGCAAGTGCGTGCTGAAGAACCTAGGGATCTCCCATACTCCCATGGGACAGTGAAGCAACCAGACTTGAACCCAGCAGTCTCACACCCCTGAGATTTAGCTTGCCCACTGTCCTCAAGAGGATACTGTCTCTCTTGCATAGCTGTCCAATGTGCAACAACTAAAAATAAATGGTAAAGGTTGATCCAAATGCAATCAATAGCCCAGACTTGTGCTGAATATGGAAAAAAAGAAGTTTCAAGTCTCTGCTCCCAGTCTGCTCCAGAGTGTTTGGCACTTTTCCCTTTGTAACTTTAAGTGCAAACTTTACAGACTAGACAGGTCTTTATCAGCAAGGGACCCAAAAATGATGAAAATGAGAATGGAGGACCCTTAAGGGTAATAACAAAATGTACATATTATAGCCCTGAAGGGTTATAATAAAGTAACTTGTAATAGTTCAATGTTTTTAAGTCTGGTAACTTTGAAGGTATGTCTTCTATACCTTCCGACAAATCTCCCATCTGAAACATAACATCTTTAAGTGAGCATTTGAGGCTATCTTTACCATGCTGATACCTACCAAGATGTAAGTTTTCACAGAAAACCAAGAAAAATCTTTGCTTAAATAAAAACACACTCAGATTGATACCTTAGAATTATCAAAGAAAAGTTCTGAAAAAGAGAGAAGAGAAAAAGGGACTGGCTTATTTATGGTATCAAAGGCTTTGAAAAAATAATTGCAAACAGTTGTTAATCTATTTTTGTTTTCTTACAAGAGAAGAACAGAGGGACTGGCAATCAAATTACAAACAAAAATATATATAAATAAAATAAATTGCTTTCTCCCTATAAAAATAGTATTTCACTTATGAATGGTGAATTTTGTAAAAGAAATGTTTTCCTTTGGTTTTCAACAACATTGTAATTTCGCAAGTTAGACAATATTCTTAGTGACTTAATTAAGCCTGATGCACAATGTCAATCATTAATTTTAAGAAGCAGGGTGGGGATTTTATCCTCCTCCTCATCAGCACACAATTGAGCTGGCATCTTGTAAGTCATGGTCATGATACTTTCCCAAAGTCTTTCATACTGATGGCTCAACACCTGGCATGATTTTTCTGTGTATTTCTCCATTTCGATATTAGTATATTTCTACTGTACATTTTGCCTTCCACCTAACAAGAAACTAGCAAATTTCTTTTACCATGTCTCATAATAGCTGCCTCTACTTTTGTCTAAGGGGAAGCACAAAACAAAGCAGAGGCAATGCCACCATCTAACAAAGGTCACCAAAACCATCTTCCATACCAGAAAGTCATTGTAATCACTGAGAAAGCAGGGGAAAGGTAAGTTAGAGAAACATCACACAGAACAGCAGGGAAAGAAACTAAATTAATATGACTTTCAAAAGCCGATGACAGCCTGGCTGGAGACTGTTCTGTATTGCAGTGGATATACCATGCAGCTAATATTCCAGGAACAGAGAGAGATCAAAGCTTCAGCTGATAGCTGAAGGAAGGCAGGACCACGCACTACATAACTGTAGTTGTCTGCTCCAGAATCCTATATATTAATTAACAGCTTACTAATGTAAATGTCTTTTTACATATTGTAGAAACAAATTCTATACTACAGTTATCTTAAAATAACAGTAAAATCCCAAATTGATGCAGTTAAATGGTTGTAAATACTGTGGTTTTCTCACCATCCAGAAAGTTAGGTATATGAAAATGATCCTATTGAGTTCATTGGTAAGTGCCATCTTCTTTTGCCTCAGGTATAGCAGACTACAGAATTAAATCCTCTGATGCCATATGTAGTATTGGATATTTTCTACAAGATGGCCTTCAGCTGCTTCTTACTAAATTTTTTTCTGCTCGCTTTTAAGAAAAATGACATCACTTTAACTAGAAGTTGGTGGTCCTAAACTGGTAGAAGAGACTCCCAAGAACACATGCGTAGGATGGTAATTGAGACCAGGATAAGACAGGCACATGTTGATATCAAAGGCCCTGGTGGTAGAAGTACAAATCATAAATGGCTAATTGTAGAGCACTGAAGGGATGCAACTTTGAGACCTGACTATGAGTGGTTATGAAGGGAAAAAAGAACATGTATCCAACATATGCAGAACATTCTGTATATGGCGAAAATACAGAGGAAATTACAAGAAGACAGTTTCAGATTCTAAAAGAGCAAGAGGAAAGAAAGAACACAAAGAAATACTCCGGTATCTCCTCCCCAGCTAAGGATGCTCTACCTTAGCAGTGCTGCCACTTAGATGCAGCAGGTTGTCCCTTACCTTGGGGAAAGAGAAAAAGCAGGTTTTTTTAATTTTGCCATTCACCATATTTTGCTACTGACGACTTAGAAATCACGTGTAGAGTTTTATATTCTACTACAAAACTGGTTTAAGTAAATTAGAACTTTAAAGAGCAGTGTGTGACCATGTCCTGTGTATAGGTGAACACTGATACTGGAACACAGAGCTAGAGTAAACACAGATGAAACAGGAAGAAGTGTAGGGGGAAAATGTCCCACTGAGATCACTTAGACCACTATACTATTTGAGCTGAATATTTTCTTTATATCTGCTTGGTTCTCTGCTTCTCAAACTCGTCCTCCAAAGCCTAGTGTTTCCTAAGAAACCGATAAACACACATTTTATTGTAAACAGACACTTCTGCTCTGCCACAGACATTGCAACTCCCCAAAAACATGCAGGCTGTTCCTATCTTAATATTCACAAGCAAAATTCCTATTCTAAGGAAGAAGTAAAAAAATCTTTGCTGATGCAAACTGACAGTTCACTTAAGTTCAAATGCTGACACACCAGTTTATACTAGAAGGGTATCTGTTGTTACATTTTAACATGTTGTTATATTTTAATCTTCTTCTAAATCAAGAAAATAATTTTACTGCTACATCACTAGCTACCTTATTAGTAGCTTAGGCCAATGATCAAAAAGGACATTTTATCATATTCACAATTGTTGCAAACTCATGAGGTACCTCCAATAGCAGAAATTAGAAGAGGCTCAATTCCTTCATTGTTCCAGCACCTGAGTGGTCTAAAATAAACAGATCACAGCTGGCCCTTACTTTTAAACTCAAAGTGAATTATTCTTTACTTTTGCACTAAAAATATACTCCTCTGCAAAATATTTACACCTTTTATTGTGGTGTGATTGATAGTTTTGTCAAGTAGAAAGATTCTAGTGCCATCACTCATCACTGAGTGCTGTAAGGGACTAGTTTTAGCTTTCCTAGATTAGATCTCTCTTTTTTCAACCTGCTTTTCTCCACCCTCTATCCAGGAGCGAAAGTGATATTTGCTTGTTATTTGTTTAAAGTATAAATAGTAAGTCCTATATCACTTTCAGGACTGAGGTCCTCTCAAAGGAAAATGACCTCAAAGGGAGTTAACTGCTTAAGTATTTTAAAAATCTTGGTCTAAGTCTTGATAAGGACCAAATGCATTTCTCCCACTCGTCTGTATGTGAAGTGTCATCATCATGCTGGTAAAGGGGAACAGAAAATAGATTCTGTTTTTCCATATTCCATCATGTCAGGTACAACCTTTTGTCACTGGTCACATCTCTTAGAGAAGTAAGGGAACCTTTCTACACACGCTGCAGGAGGAGAGCCAAGATAATTAGTAGCCACAGCTGCAAGTGTTAGTGAAAAAGCTTTTCTTAGAACCATAATTAATAGAAATGTTCTGCCTTTTATGCATTTAGTAAAGTACTAGATGTTGAAGCCTGCACTTTACACAAAGTTGGTTAATGTCAGTGGACACAAATGTGTTCATTAAGTACACTAAGGTTACCCTTGATACTGTAATTTTGTTCTTTGAAAAATTTGAATTCAAAATAATAAGCAAGACAAAAATTACAGCTTCTGACATCCAGTAAGGTTTTCTTTCTTCTAATCATTAATATGACAATTAATGATCTGCATATACACACAAACACATGCACAAACACATAACCTGACAATTCCTTAGGCTAGCACGGATTAGCAGGAAAACATCCATCCCACTCCTACCAATACAATGCTGATACCAGTAGTAGAAACCCAAAACCTGGAGATAGGTTGCAGGTCAGCAGGAGGGCACCTGGAGTGCAGCTGCAAGGAAAGACAGCCACTCCAGCCAGGGAGCTAGATTCATCGAGGCCCCAACTTAGATGTCTGTATGCGAATGCACATAGCATGGGAAACAAGCAAGAGGAGTTAGAGACGTATGCACACCTGCAAGAGTACGATCTCATTGGCATTAGAAAGACATGATGGGATGGCTCCTGTGACTGGAGTGTTGAAATGGAGGGATACTGACTCTTCAGGAAGGACAGGCAGGGGAGATGAGGAGGGAGTGTTGCCCTCTACATCCATGACCAGCTGGAGTGCATGGAGCTCTGCCTGGGGACAGATGAGGAGCTGACCAAGAGCCTATGGGTCAAGATCAAAGGGAGGGCAGGGACAGGTGATGTTACAGTGGGAGTCTGCTACAGGCCACCTGACCAGGAAGACCAAGCAGATGAGGCCCTCTATAGGCAGATAGGAGCACTCTCACACTCACAAGCCCTGGTCCTCATGGGGGACTTTAACCACCCCAATATCTGTTGGAAGGACAACCAACACAGCAGGCCATAAGCAATCCAGGAGGTTCCTGGAATGCATTGACAATAACCTCATTCTCCAAGTGACAGAGGAGCCAACGAGGAAAGGTGCCATGCTGGACCTTGTTCTCACCAAAAAGGGAATGTCACACTCAAGGGCACCCTTGGCTGCAGTGCTGATGAGATGGTGGAGTTTGAGATCCTTTGGGCGGTGAGGAGGGCGCACAGTAAGTTTGCTACCTGGACTTGAGGAGAGCAGTCTTTTGCCTCTTCAGGGATCTTCTTGATGGAGTACAGTGGGATAAAACCCTGAAATGAAGAGGGGCCCAGGAAAGCTGGTTAGCATTCAAAAATCACCTTCACCAAGCTCAGGAGCAATGAATCCCAACAAACAGGAAGCTGAGCAAAAAAATCAGGAGGCCTTCATGGATGAACAAGGAGCTCCTGGACAAACTCAGATTCAAAAAGGATGCTTACAGAGGCTGGAAGCAAGGACAGGTAGCCTTCCAGGAATATAGACAAATTGTCAAAACAGCCAGGGATCAGATTAGGAAAGCTAAAGCCCAGATAGAGTTAAATCTGGACAAGGACATCAGGGACAAGAGGAAAAGCTTCTATTAGTATGTCAGAGACATAAGGAAGAATAGGAAAAATGTGAGTCCTCTCCAGAAGGAAACACGAGACCTGGTTACCCAGGATATGGAGAAGGCTGAGGTACTCAATGAATTTTGCTTCCCTCTTCACCAGCAAGTGTTCTAGCCACACCACCCCAGTTGCAGAAGGTAAAGGCAGGGACTGGGAGAATGAGGTACCACCCACTGTAGGAGAAGACCAGGTCCGAGATCATCTAAGGAACCTGAAGGTGCACAAGTCCATGGGACCTGATGAGATTCATCCATGGGTCCTGAGGGAAATGGCAGATGAAGTTGCCAAGGTACTATCCATCTTATCTGAGAAGTTGTGGCAGTCCAGTGAAGTTCCCGCTGACTGGAAAAGAGGAAACATAACCCCCATTTTCAAAAAGGGTAAAAAAGATGACCTGGGGAACTACAGGCCAGTCAGTCTCACCTCTGTGCCCAGCAAGATCATGGAGCAAATCCTCCTGGAAAGTATGCTATGGCACATGGAAAATAAGGTGATTGGTGGCAGCCAACATGGCTTCGCTAAGAGCAAATCGTCCCTGATAAATCTGGTGGCCTTCTACAACGAGGTTACAGCGTTGGTGTATAAGGGGAGAGCAACAGATGTCATCTACCTGGACTTGTGCAAGGCATTTGACACTGTCCCGCATGATATCCTAGTCTCTAAATTGGAGAGACGTGGATTTGACGGATGGACCACTCAGTGGATAAGTAATTGGCTGGATGGTCACACTGAAAGAGTTGCAGTCTACGACTCGATGTCCAAGTGGACACCACTGATGAGTGGTGTTCTTCAGGGGTCACTTTGTGGGTGACATGGATGTAGGGACTGAGTGCACCCTCAGCAAGTTTGCCAACAACACCAAGCTGTGCGGAGTGTTCAACATGCTGGAGGGAAGGCATGCCATTCAGAGGGACCTAGACATTCTTGAGAGGTGGGCCAGTGCCAACCTCATGAAGTCCAACAAGGACAAGTGCAGGCTTCTGCACATGGGTTGGGCAGTCCCAAGCACAAATACAGGCTGGGCAGAGAATGGATTGAGAGCAGCCCTGAGGAGGTACTTGGGGGTGTTGGTGGATGAGAAGCTCAACATGAGCTGGCAATGTGTGCTCACAGCCCAGAAAACCAACCACATCCTGGGCTGCACCAAAAGAAGCATGGCGAGCAGGTCAAGGGAGGTGATTCTGGCCCTCTAACTCCTCTCTCATGAGACCCCACCGGGAGTACTGTGTCCAGCTGTGGAGCCCCCAACATAAGAAGGACACGGACCTGTTGGACTGAGTCCAGAGGAGGGCCATGATCAGAGGGCTGGACCATGTCTCCTATGAAGAGAGGCTGAGAGAGCTGGGGTTGTTCAGCCTGGAGAAGAGAAGGCTCCGGGGAGACCTTATAGTGGCCTCCCTGGGAGTGTAGCGATAGGATGAGGGATAATGGTTTTAAAATGAAAAAGTGTAGATTTAGATTAGATATGAGGAAAAAATTCTTTATTGTGAGGGTGCAGAGGCACTGGAACACGTTGCCCAGAGAAGCTGTGGAGGCCCCATCCCTGGAGGTGTTCAAGGCCAGGCTGGATGGGGCTTTGAGCAACCTAGTCTAGTGGAAGGTGTCCTTGTCCATGGCAGGGCTGTTGGAACTAGATGATCTTTAAGGTCCCTTCCAACACAAACCATTCTATGATTCTATGATTCTATGAAACACTCGCTTATGGAAACAACCTATTATTTCCTTATTTCATAAGAAGAAATTAACATAGCACAACCACAGAAAGAGAAACTGAAGAAATACTTGCAACAGCTATCAAAAGAAGAAACAACCTTAAAGACCTATCAGTATCTTAGAGAATATGTTACAATTAACCCCAATCACTCTCTCTTCTGTAGCAGGAACTACTACCCTCTCTAGGCAACAAAACTCCCTATCTGCCAGGTAACTGTTAAGGATCATAAAACTCAACCAGGGTCTGATTAAGGGTCTAGCTAGATAATTGGGACACAAAAAGGAAAAAAACAAAACAAAACAAAACAAAGCAAAACTTCTAACCTACTCTGGGAAGACTGCCAGGAGAGGGAATTCAGTGTATGGCATAGCTCCAAGTGAGAAGACTGAAAAACCTAATTCCAGGGGCAGGGATAGGGCAGACTGATTAATATGAACACTTTAGACTGCACAAGAAGGGGTATATTTGGTTTAACAATTTCTCAGTTCTTAGAAAAAGAAATTAGATAGGCACTATGTCTTTTACATTTACATCAGTTGTTCATTGTACTCCTTAGAAGTAAGAGCTGATATTAATCTCAGCTGGAGCTAACGAATCGACAAACATAAATTCAGGACATACCATCTTAAGATATATTTTTCTTTGTTATAAAAAGAACCATGAGAAAATGTTTTTTTTAAAAATCTAAGTTTAGCCACACTATTTATGCATCAATTGTCTTGTATTAGTATTGCAATTGATTCAATTCTGTAGTGCTTCTTGGAAAAACAGTATGAAAATGCAATCTAGTTATGTTTATGAAGACAAACTTTCCTACAGCTGTACTGCAAGTTTTGCTTAACAGTAAGGCAATAATTCATTTTTTATTTTCTTTGCTTTAAGTAATTTAAATTTGTTGGTGGGCTTTTTCCATTTTCATTTCGTCTGCGGTTGGTTATTTTAAAGTTTGGCATTTATTTTATTTAAACTATTAGGCTCCAAAAAAGAGTTTGAGTTGTTGGTATTTGTCATTCTCTGTTTTATTCTAGTCATATGCATGTCAATTCAGTTCTTACATTAGGAGAATTTTCTACCCAGAACAGCAACCTTCACACGTGTCTTTGGAAGAACTTCAATTTAACAGTTAATTTATTTCCTTTGCATTTCAAATTGCTAAGTAGACTTAATACATCTAGAATGTACTAAATTGACCAGTAATTATTATGGTGAAAGAAGAAGAGCCAGGGCTTCAGAAAACATGAGTCCACTGTGTAAGCAAATGGGCTAAGTAGTAACATCAATTTTCCAGAAACAGAAACATCTCTTTGATAGGCACTCAAGTAGCTGAAGCTATAATCAAGTGTTCTTCATATTCTTGTAAGAGTCACTGCCACTTGTGGTCACCACAACCAATGGCTGAACTAGTCAGACTGACTATAAGCATTGGATTTCCAGGTTAAATAGAGAAATTTTGAAAATAAAACATGTGATGTTCACCACTGCAGCCCTTCAAAAACAAGAGAACTCAGCTGTTAAGATCTGGTACACTAATATAAAGGCCTCAAGGCTGGATTGACATAAATTGAGATGATGGAACTAAATAAAGAATACTTAATCCTTAGAAAACGTGAAAGCAGCACAGACTTACAAACTAAACAAACAAACAAACTCCTAGATACAGTTGATTATATCTTCCCAAAACCTTTTATAGTATACTTGATGAAAGTATTTCCCTCAAGTGTAACTAGCAATAGGTATCCCCAGGAACAGGACAATATGAAATGATCAGTTCAAAGAGTAAAACCTCTATGTATCCTAAGAAACTGGCTAAATTCTCTATTTAAAATAAAATTTTATGAAGGTGAGCTTTCATCAAATGATTATGAATTGCAATAAACAGATGATGATTCATAAAAGTCAGACCAAAGATCCATGCCCATAAATACTTATAGCAGGAAGAGGATAAAAATTATCTTCTTTTGAAATGTGAGTGAGAGAAATTACACACTTCCTTATTCACTATCCAACTTTTCCTCCAGTGTTCGAGTTTTCAAACTCTGAATTCTGGTCACATCCAGTTAGTGAAGTCAGACTGGATCCACAATGTGGATCCAGGATCAAGAGCACAGTAGGAGGATGGAGTCTCATTTTCTATATAATACCTAGAATAATGTCCCATATAATATCAGAAAACTCTGAGGATGTGTATGAATGTGCATTCTTCTGCCACTCCCACTCCTTTTTTGTCATAAAAAATAGAGATTATTCAAGAATGGTGTCAGCAAGGAAGTATTCATTTTTACATCTGGTTTAATATTTTTTCAGTTTTTTTCTTCAGCTGTATTAGCAGAACACTACAAGAACATTTTCTATAATCTGTAAATTATTCTTCTTAATCTTCAATACTTTTTTAAAAGTTCTCTTTTTTAACTGATTTTATCAGAAAAATGGTATATCAACATAATTTTTTTCTCTCAATTATTCAATTTGGCTAAGACTTAATTTCAAAAACTCAGCAAATTCAAGACAAAAACATCTACTCAGTTTTAATTGTCTCAATATGTTGTTAATTTATTCAAGTTATTAGGAAACTTCACTTGCTCATCAGTCATCTTTATTCACTTAAGAGTCAGAATCTGCAGATTTCTCACATATTAGATTTTCAGTTTCTTTTAGCATATAGGACACTTAAAGATTAAATACCAACTTCAAAATAAATATAAATTGCTAACTTTTCAAAAGTACCAATGAATGCAGTTTATTAAAAGTAAAGAAAAAAAATGTATGTGACATATTTTGTTTTTTATGACTGGGGGAAGAGGGAGGGAAAGCTACTTGAAGCTAATTGTCCAGACCAAGAACTAGACTTAAGTGTTGCCAAGGCGAGTCTCCCAAGCCCTTATGCAATATATGGGGAAGAACAGAGCGTTCCTAGAATAAGATTCGTTACAACAAGCATACTGAGTACTCAATATAAAATGTGGACCTTAAGTCCTAATGTTCTCTCTCAGATTCAAGTTAAAGCCTCACTGTATCTCCTGGAGTCAGTTGCTTAAAACTGCGAGCTAGCAATCTGCATCAAATCTTATAAAGGAGCAGCAGAGGTATAACTGAGGATACCCAATTCACTCTACTCACTCATGCACCCTTAGTCTCTCTCTCTCTCCTCTCCAATTACAACAAAACACGAATTGCATAAACAACCTTGGAAATAGAGACCGGAATTTATTTCCCAGTATATAAAGGGGGTTTATAAGAAAGACAGGAAAAAATTTTGTACCAATGCCTGTAGTGACAGGACAAGGCACAAGAGTTTTAAACTGAAGGAGAGTAGATTTAGATTGAACATAAAGAAGAACATAAAGAAGAACATAAAGAAGAACATAAAGAAGAAAGGGTGGTGAGACACTGAGGCAGATTGCCCAGAGAAGTTGTGGATGCACCACCATTGGAAGTATTAAAGGTCAGATTCGATGGGGTTTTGAGCAATCTGATCTAGGGAAAGACGTCCCTGCCCATGGGAGGGAGGTTGGGCTAGATGATCTTTGAAGGTCCCTTCTTACCTAAACGATTCTGTGGTTTTATACCAGCTGAATGACATAACTATGGGGCTCCAAGATGTCATCTTATGCATGACAACTCTTAGTAGACTAAGAAAACATAAACTCTTATCTTTATGGTATTGCTTTCAAAGGAGTGGAAAATTTACCTGCTGCTTGGGACAGGTGTTCAGGAACAGAATTAGATATTTTCTTCCTATTTGTTTACTATAATTAAACATACATTATCAAAAACATATGCAGCACCCACTTCCTGCAACAGTGTTTTTAAATCATAGTGAATAAAGCTGTCATGTTTTGTCCTGATCCCAGGGTTAATATGAATCAAGAGACCGAGAACACAGTTTCCATATTAGACCTTCTAAGAGGAAACTTCGGTGTCTCCTCCAAGGTCTTAAACACAATGTGGCAGTCCTGCATACATCCAGACATAGGACTGTAGGCCCATCAAGCAGTTTAACAGGAAAAGCTTATGTGTCTATGAACCTCAAAGTGCCTAAGTTCTGCAGGTGGTTTAAATAGAAGATTAAACAATCAACATTAAATTATGAACATGAACACCAACATTAAATTATACATCAGATTCACATTATGGGCAGATTTGAACCCTGAGAATCAAATTCTTTTTATTGGCCAGTGCTATTTTATTTCTATCTCTAAGGCTCCTTTTTCTTCTTAGCAGACTATTAATTTCATTCTGTGTGTGTCTTTTATCTCCTGACTGCCCTCCTCCTTTCCTCTCTCTAAGAAAAAATAAATGCTACTGATTTCCTAACTAACTCTTAAAAAAAAACCGTTAAGCAAAATTCTAACCTCTGAATTAGTCATGACATGCCAGGAACTCTTCACAAAGATTTTATTAACTTATTTTTAATTAGCTGTTAAACTTTAAAAATTATTTATAAAAACTGTGTACTGACAGATGAAATAGAAAAGAAACAGGAAAATCTAGAAATTTATAGAAACTGTTTTCAAAGTTCTGTAACTTTATCATATAATGTGGTTATTTTATAGCAGAAATACAACTAACATGGTCAGCAAACAGCACAAGAAGTACAGATTTAACTCTTAATCATCTTGAAGACCAAAGCTTCTTTAATTAAAAAAGCATGCAATTAACAGATTAACACTGTATTAAACAAAAAGTATGCTAACATACCTTATCAGGTAAATCCGTCCCTTTCACCTAGATCATCTTGTCAACTAGAACATTCCTTTTCCCCACACTTAGATCCTCCCCTAAACATCCCGCAAGTCCTGTGCAATCCCAAAATGTTCTTCCCCTGCATCCCATAATGTGCCCCACATGTCTAGGCAGCGACCCCCCTCAGTCCAAGAAGGCGCTCCAGCACTGACACATTGTGATGTGTGTGACACTTGGACCTGGGGATGAGAATCTCCTAGGACAGCCCTGGGAGGGAGTAGACAAGGTGTCAGTTCCTTCCTCTGAGTCTGCAGTTTGTGTTTCCACCTGCCTTTGTGCCCCTGTGCTCCCCTGGTCTTGTGGTGGTGGACCTTTTATGGGCTGATGGCTCCTGTGACGGGCTGGGAGCAGCAGGGGCAGGGTATTATTTTGGCTTCCCTCTGCTTGCCATTGTCAGTCTGTGCTGCTTTGAGGGTGTGCAGATAAGCTTCTATCACTTAACCTGACATTTGCCTCCTATGGTGAGATTCTGCACCTGGACTCATAATCAAAGATAACCTGGACCTTTAATTTTGTTGTTTCCACAATTTCTGTGAGTTAATTGCTTTGAGAATAACACAGCCATTTTACTACTCATGGTGACCAAATTTCATCCCAAACAGAAACCGTCTCTACTAGCGCCTCAGTGATCATCCAGTACCACCCTGGAAAAGAATTAGTCACTTCTTAATTTACATATATGAACTATATTATCATTCTATTCATGCACTTCTTTCCCAGCTCTTTCTGTTATGAAATTATTTCCAGATGTCACAGCCATCAGCATTTGGTTTGAAATGCTACCTGCAGAAACATGTGACTTGCAGGCAATAACATTTTAACAGCTTCTTATTACCACTAATCTTGTTCACTTTATTTCTCCTGAATGTTCATGTTTTTTCTCCTCTCTCAGAGGACACCATGACAAGCTGAGCTTAGCTGTGAATTTTTGCCCTTGGCAGAACTCCAGCTTCCACCACAGGGATCCTCCATCCTTACCCTGCTTCTTCCTTTGGCACAGTCAAATGCGGTTGGCTACACACTACGTCAGCAGGGTCTAGGAGTCATTTATCATGCTCCAAATCATATGCAAGTGTTTCATTTTCTAGTAGTTAGCAAAGAAAGCTATCTTCTTTTCAGTCAGTGCAGAACCAGGAACAATGTGGTGATTTGAAATGAAAATTTATAGTCCTGAAAACTTTATTTTCCTTTGCAAACAAAATCAACCTATATTTACAGCTACCGCAGCCCACCAATTTATAAGAAATTCAGTAGGGATATTCAAATGCTACCTTCTCTTTATGACACTCCTTACCATACACCAACATAGGTATTCTGCAAATCATTCTTACCTGCTTTTGTGTTTTTTGCTGGCTACAGTCTAGAAAGAAATAAAAACTTCATATTGGGAGAAGTCATCATGGGAATTATGCTATGGGTAGGAAGAGAGGAAATAGTTGTTAGATAGATTAGGGGGGAAAAAAAGGCTGTAAGAGTAAAAATTGCCATATTTTTCTTTTAAAGCAGAAAGACAGTTTTAGTCTCCCTGACCTAATACATATAACTTGCTTTAGCAATTACCTGAAATGCAGGCCTTCTAAAATAAAGTCTCTTATGAATTGTGATACCTAAGAGTAGATTTAAAGAACTTCAGTTCTTGGAGTACTGTACTCAGATCATATGAAAGATGGCTGTACATGTCCATTTATATAAAAAATCAACACTAGCAACCTCTACTGGATTTCCTAGGTGACACAATGCTAACGTGTAAGCTTGTTCAGGCTAAACATAAGCCACACTCAACATAGGATGGCAGGCCAGTTAGTGCCTTACACTACTTTTATATTACATACTGACAAGCATCTGCAGTTAATAATAGCTTTACTCTTCTTCTATGCATAACCATGTGCAGGCAAGACTGGCTTAATTTGTTGTATACACAGGACGTTACTGAAAAACAAAAGTGCATGCACAGTATAATAGAAGATTTTCTTTCCTCTCCTGAACCTAAAACTATATTAAATGAGCTAAACATTTGTTAGTGTGTAAATCTCAAACCTTTTTTAACCTTTGTTGTTCTGTGTTATTGTTGTTATTGGTTCTACCATTGCCTCCAGCCAATTTTTTAAAGGTTGATTAATAGGAACCTCTATTCAGAAAGCCTATTGAAACAACGTGAACAATGAAGTCTTTTTCATGCATTACAAAGCAAACATTGCAAGTACTGTTGGCCCTCACCATATGTACAGTAACAATACCAATCAACAAAGCTGAGAGCTTAGGTAAAGCAGAATGACATCACTGAGACAGAATGCAGTGAGGGATAAGTAAAATGGACATGTTCCTAAAGGCCGATTAGCCATTAAAAGGGTTTGAGAAAATATGGCTAGGAAGAAGTGCTGAGCAGTCAGGTTTATACATTCAGCTTCTTTTCATCAGCCTTTCTACAGAAGAGAACAAAATATGAGCTACTGAAGGACAAGGGGCTGCATTCAGTTTCAGACTAATTGAAAGTCATGAGTGACTGTTGACTAAGGCTTAACCATGGAAGAAGATACAGGGAATAGATTGAGGCATTGTCTTCAGTGATTATAAACTTCTATGGCCTGTGCAGCAGGTTCAGTTTCCTTTGAGGAGGAAAGAACAACTATGGAAACATTTTGTGAAGCCTGTATATATGGCTTACATTTCTATCCTCCATTTGGTAAGTCCCAAGAAGATATTTTAAAGGTGTTTTTACTTAGACAAAAGTGGCAGAAAACAGAGATCTGTGAATTCTTTTGTAAAAAGCAAAAAAACTGTAAAGAGTCTGTTGCAATTTTAACCCAGAAAATGCCACTACTTTTGAATAGCTCTAGCTATTCTGTGGCTTAAGCTGTTTTTTCTTTGCTTGTTTCTTTCCTTCCACTGTTGCCTACACCATCTAAGGAATGGCTTTCAGCAGATTAACGTGATCTATAGGAGGAACTTGAAAAGTTTGAATGAAATCTGCAAAACCCTAATTCTGCTAGCATGCAGAATCTAAGGTCATCTAAGGTCATGATCAAATTTATTTTCAAATAGAGTATACATTTTTTCCAATGTTAGATGGGTATTTTTTAGTCAATTTTGTAATGCATTACTCCAGACAAAGGCCCTGAAACCCTTATAGTTGAAGTTTATATATACCTGCAAGAAATTACAAAAAATGAAAACCACAGGTGGAAGCAGATAAAGCGATCCTGGAATGAACAATGAAAAAGACCGTATAAAGGACAGAGTTGAGAAACAAGCAATTTAGCCATCTGCAGCAAATCCAATGGCGATCAGAAATGGGACTAAATTATCCTAAACTGAAAGGAAGAAAAAAAGCCTTCTGAAAATGCTAATAAAGAGATTAAAGAAAGTTAAATTGAATCTGAGGAGTGACAATTATGTTTTTAAATGTCTAATAAGGAATTAAACTTACGGTTTCTAAAAATGTATTAAATTTCTTGATTAGTCACTTAACCGTTAAGGGAATGGTTCCAATCATAAAATAACACATAAAAACACAGAAAGATAGACATCCAAGCTACTGATAAGCTGCAGTTTATTCTCAGCATAGTGCTGCACGTTGCAATACATGCAATACATGCAATACATTAGCTTGATAACAAATCTCCGTGCCTACTTGTGGTCATGTTACTGCTGGTTTTGGATTTGTTAGTTTTGGTGTCTTCACATGTCAGATTAACGTGTGATGTCCACATTCTTGCAGGCACATTCCTCCAAGAAAAGCCCAAAAAGCATGGTTAAAAGGAGGCAAACTCAGCACTTGGATGTATTCCAGTTACAGTCCTGCAGAGCTGCAATCAGATCACCTTTAGTGGTGGCTGCACCACGAGACATGACAGCACCTGTGTGCACTGCCATGCAGCTCTGGCATAATTTCCCTCCTGAAATTATGAATTGACTAAGCCAACTAGACCTTCAGTGCACACATATAAAAGTGAAATTTAAGGTTTGGCATATATGAGGCAGTGAAAATGATGAAGTCCTGGAACGTATCACTCAGAGGGAAAGAGAGAGGCTTTTTCATGGTTCGATTTCTTCAGCTAAAGATAGGATGTTTCTAGACCTCTTTTTTGAATCAAACAAATCAAGTCAAACCTAGACCAGGTTTAATTACTCTGTGTGTGAAATAAGAATTCATATTACTCCTTCATTCTTTAAGAAGCATGTCTGTGATATGAACAGAAGAGTTACCAAACAAAGACAAAAAGAGCTTTGTAGTATGAATCCAAGATAACAAATTGTTGAAGAATTGATATATGTAATCCTTAGAAAAGAACAAATAAGAATTCTTGGAATAGGAGCATATAGTTGGAGTCAGTCTTGTGAAATTCAAAACAGTTAACAGTGGTTGGTTTCTAATTATTCTATCATTGTTTGGAAGCTGAACATGAAATGATATATTGCTGTGATTTGGAATAAAATCTATTACACTTCAACTCAGTGCTGGATTTATTCCAAGAAGAAGTGCATATAAAGCAGATGTCATCTAAAGATCCACAGAAGAAAGTCAACACCTCCAAACAAGAAAACTGGCAGGACACAAAATGTTTTAAGATTTGTAGGACTGTGTATATCATAGAGAGGTAATAGCTACTACTAAGAGATACATCAGCTCTTTATCGATTTTGAAACATGGCAGGGAGAGTTGTTCCGCTAAAACAGCCTGTCCTTTACATTAAAATACTACAAAGGAGAACATAACTACCTATGACAGAATTCATATTTCAAAAACAAAGATCATACATACCTTGAAATAATAGTATTATTTTTGAAGGACTATGAGTCTTAGAGCTTGATTTAAACCCATATATTGGAGAATCAAGAAATAAAAAAATTATGAATAACCAGACATCTGATAGATTATTTAATTTATCTTAAACAGAAGAGTACCATAGAGTCCTCTGAAATCTTTGTGAATAACTTGTAGTTGAAATACTTTCCTGGATGTGAAAAGACGTGGGTCACAATTTTAAAAGCCAGAGATTGGTAGAACTTATTCAGGTTAACCTACCATACTTTTAACCATTGTGCTCAAGCAACCTACAAATGCATAAGTTACAAATGATTAAGTCTGTATGTGTGTGTGCATGCCCACTTACACTTGTGTATTTTACAGGACTTGCAGATGACAGCTTAGTCAATGTAAGTAACAAGTAACAAGTCTAACAAAGCAGCAGTACAGAGGAATCACTAAAAGGCTCTTCAAGAATCTCCTTCTACTGGAGTTAATATCCTCGTTATGGAAAAGAAGTACTCTTTGAAAATTTTATTCTTAACTAGCTATGAATTTAACATGTACATAGCAGAATTTCTAAGTAAAAATAAATGCATGTATATATGTGGGTGTGTGTATGGATACACACAAACACACACACGTGCTGGGTTGCACCTGTTCCAAGTCAAAGTTGTCAACGCTCATTACTATTCCTAATTGCACTGCAATATATTCCCATCTGAAGAATTATAAATGGGGGAAATAGTCTGAAAAGGAGATTGAGCTTCATGTTCCCATGTATTCTTCCTCTCTACCTATATTCATACTTTTCTGTTACTCTCTGTATTTAGCGTTGAGCAGACCAGGAGGGGTAACACTGTGCCCAGTTATCACTTTTGTCCCATTTATCTGTGAAAGAACCACAACATCTGACAGCAAAAATTACTGTAAGAGCCCTGTCTCAGCCAAGACCAGAGGAAATTTTGGGAGGATTTACCCAAACTATTCCATTAAGGCTCCAAGGATGGGCAAAGTAAGATGTTTTCAAAAGCCTGTTGCTTAGCCATTGTTAAGTGGTTTCCAACAGAAAGACAAAATTTGTATAAAGACTTCTAGCTAAGCAAATTTACCCTCTATGTAATTTAATGCAGATATGATATATTCTTACAATGTGGTTTTAAACCTGTAGATGGCTTGAGTCAAGGCACTGAATAAAAAGAATTTATAGTGTCCTAGGGCTTTACTGCAACTGAAATAAAGAAGATTTCCCAGGGAAGAAAATTTTTGACTAAGCAGAGGAAAAATTTCATCTCATTGAAATGCACTGGCAAGGCCTGAAAGCAATCCTGAATCTGTACGCATATGTTATTACCAACTTTGCTGGCAAACCGGTGGCTTCAGCCTGAAGTGCTGTCAATCCTTTAGCTTTACTACCACCAAAGACTACAATTTCCCACAGGTCTGTTAGCCTGGTCTCCACCTCCCCCAGAGGATGTCCTAGTTATAAAGAAATGTGCCTGTATCTGTCTGAAGCACACAAAAGCATCCTGATACAGGATACAGTTTTTCTATTACAAAAGAAGGTTAACGATGTTTGGTTTAAATGGATGAATTACTTTATTTTTTCTTTTGGGTAGAAGTATCATTTTAATTCACAAGACAATTTTTGAAAAAGAAAATAAAAAAGCAAAACAGGGAATATCAAATCATTACTTCACAAGTTGGATTTCCTTTATGAGTGATTCACTGAGGAACCAAAGCCAATATGGCAAGAAGCCATGTGTTCTTCTGGGAAAAAGTGTAGATACAAGCCATAACTGGTTTATGAAATTTGCATTGTAACAAAATAGGCATTTTCTCAGTTATTTAATGAGAAGCATCTAGATGGCACCAAGGATGATGATAATGATGATAGAATAACATTTATTTAGAGCTACAATAAAACTTTGTACCAAAGTTAATATTAAGGTTTCAGAAACAGATGCTTCAAATTGTGACGATTAGGGATCCTCGGAGACACAGTTTTTAAAGGTTTCCTTCCATTCTACTACTTCTAAAGTAATGCTGCATCCAGTAAAAAGAAACTAAAGAGTTGAATTCTGAAATGTTAAGCCTATTTTTTTTTTCCCAGTGCATGTTATAATGAAGACTACACAGACTAACATAGGAAAATTTTCATCAAGTTGGCCACTTCATAGGCCCCTATACAAAGGCCACTATTCAAAGCTCCTGTTCATGGAGAAAAAAGGTTCTTTCTGAGGTAAAATATTATGAACAATATTTTTCTTTCTGTTACTAAAACTTTTAAAATCACTCCATTCAGATACATACCTGAAACTTTCCAGAATATGCTGACCACCTGCCATTGACTTAACAGTATCTTAGTTTCCCCCACCTGCTCAAAATGTCCTTGGAGGTTTTCAAAAGAGGATCTACCATCAATTGCAACCTCCTTCTTCTTGTACCAGGTATGGTCAAAATTGCACACAGACCTCATTAAACTACTCTCTGCTACTCTGTGCCCTAGAGGGACTTTCTGAGAACAAGGGGTTAGTCTTGCACCATAATTACCTAGTACTTTCTATCTCTTTCAGTACTTGACTTGAAATAGACAATTTTTGTAATACTTGTCTATGAAACAGACATTTTGTTTATATCACAGGCTGTTGCTGACAAATGATGTGCATATGTCTTGCTCCTGAACGACTATACATGATCCACTAGACATACTACAGTTACATAGACAAATACTTAAGTGATCTGAAAATATAAAACCTCAGAATTGTATCACATATATATGCATATATACACAATCACATACACGCAAATTCTTTGCTAATGCACAAAAAACTTGGATGTGTATTTACAGTGTCAGTTCTTATAAAGATACTCTATTAAAATGCTTTCATTCACCTTTATCTCTACTGCCACTGATTATTACAGCTGCTAAACAGATGTCAAAACACTAGTACTGCTTAAATCAATAAAACTCTTGATTTTTAAGATCATTGATCACTAATTATACTAACTGTTATCTCCAGCTCAAAGAAAAAGGTTTGAAAAGTACAGTTAGGTACAAAAAATTTATAAAAGGGTGAATCAAAGGCTAGGCAATGTTCTGGAAAGCTGAATGCCCATGCAATTTCTATGAGTTATAGGAGAAGTTAAATACTCAGTTTATTGACCTGTCATTCATGTCATTCAAATGCTACAGCTTTCACTTATCTGTCGAGAGTGCTTGCTTTGTTTTTTAAGAATTCCACTATCTAGGACAAGCTATGTGATTCTGGCTGACTTGTTCTGAACAACTGTTAATGCTAATAATTCATATCAACATTTTGATTCATAAGTTGTCAAGCAATGACTGTCAAATGTGATGAGGTCTCATTATGTGGATCAGTAATGAATTGTACGAAAAGACTAGTTGTAAAGCACAAACAATCCCCCTAAGTGCTAGATTTAGTTGTGAAAAAAAGGGTGATTGCACAAGCAAGTGCATGTGTCTGTAACAACATGTTTGTGTGAGAGAACAGAAAATGTGGTTAGATTGGTTCAATTTCTTTCTGTGCTGTCTGTTCACATGACCTACTCCCCAAATAGATTACAATCATAGAATCATAGAACTGTCTAGATTGGAAGGGACCTTTAAGATCATTGAGTCCAACCATCAACCTAACACTGCCAAAACCACCACTAAACCATGTTCCTAAGCACCACATCTACCTGTCTTTTAAACACCTCCAGAGATGGTGATTCCACCACTTCCCTGGGCAGCCTGTTCCAATCCGTGATAACCCTTTCGGTGAAGAAATTTTTCCTTATATCCAATCTAAACCTCCCCTAGCATAACTTCAACCCATTTCCTCTTGTCCTATCGCTTGTTACTTGGGAGAAGAGACCGACCCCCACCTCTCTACAACCTCCTCTCAGGTAGTTGTAGAGAGCGATATGGTCTCACTGAGCCTCCTTTTCTCCAGGCTAAACAACCCCAGTTCCCTCAGCTGCTCCTCGGAAGATTTGTTCTCTGGGCCCTTCACCAGCTTTGTTGCCCTTCTCTGGACACGCTCCAGAATCTCAATGTCTTTTTTGTAGTGAGGGGCCCAAAATTGAACACAGTATTCAAGGTGCAGCCTCACCAGTGCTGAGAACAGGGGTACAAGCACTTCCCTAGCCCTGCTGGACACACTATTCCTGATACAAGACAGGATTAAACCCTTTCATAAGAGTATTTCTATAAAAAAACGTTTTGTACCACTAAATACAAAAAATGTACTACCATCTGCAAAGACTTTTGAATTCTCTAATTTCTAAATTTATTTTATGGGGACATATAACTCTTTAGCACTCTTTAAAGGAAATATTTGAAAGAAGCTCTTAGGAAAAATAAATAATTGGAATATGCTCATTACATGATTCAAGAATTGAAAAGGTAGGCAGAAAAAAGACAGAGGAACTAATAATTGTGTACCTCCTGTAGTGGTTATAACACATTCAATTCAGATTCTCTTTCAAAGGCCTACTGTTGAAAATTCAGTCCTATTTTCATTTAAGTCCGTGACTAATCTTTAATCGAGTTCAGATGCAAACAAGGCTGAGCCTACAGTAAAAACATTAATTTAAGAGGAAATAAAGTGAGATGAAAAATCTGTTTCCCCAGAGCATCTCCCACCAAAGAAGGCCTCTCCTCTTAGCAGATACAGACATTGTTTTTAAAAGAGACATATGGTCATATCAAACAAACATTCTAAATACAGTGTTACAGGGCAAAAGAGACAGGAATGTATGACCATTACGTACTTGTGATATTTGTCGTAGTCTTTTCCTCTTTGTGGAGGAGATTCTAAGAAAAAGTACAATGTTTCCTGTAATTTCTTTGCAAATAGTATGCACTGTCTTCAGTTGCACATACTTTGTCATCTGCAGCTGCAGTGTTAAGGAAAAGGGAACAGTCAGCCAGGCAAACACACATAACCTGGGAAGAAACACCTACTTAGAACAGCTGTTTTATAAACAACAACAATGATAACTTCAAAAAACTTAGTTGCTCACTTTGAGAAAAAATACACCTAAACACATTGCAGACTTTTCTTCATCCCAAATACTTTGGTGCTCTATGCCATACCACTGCTAGCCCCATGCATTCTGCAAAGCATCAGCCTCCTGACACAAGCTTTGCTCTTTTCTTTTTCCTTCCTGTAAAGAAGTCTCATATGACTTATGCATCTATAATTGGTAGAAATGTAAATAGTTTGAAAGGCTGGAATTAGGTGTGAGCCTGGGTCACATCGTCTGGATATGAATTTTCCCTTTACTTGGGGAATGGGAAGAAAATGGATCCAAGGCTTTGGTTTTGGCTTGTCCTGGAGTTAATGATAACATTCAGATCAGGGGATGAGTTTCCTTATAGCTCAGGTGTGATGTCATTCAGGAATTTGGTTTAGTTAGGAACTGCAAAGTAGGACAGTCCAGAATGTAACAGTTATGGCCTATCAAATCCATATTCCTCCATCTGCCCTTGCAAACAGCTTACAAATTATCACAAATTACATTTGAGAGTGCCTTCAAGCAGTAAAGCAAACTTGATGCTCCCCTGTTTTGGATGAGCACTCTAGCAGCCAGGCTGCCAGGGGAAACTCCAAATTTTTGGAATGAAACACACTGCCACCATATTTACATGAAGTCTGACTATGGGTGTAAGGATGACCACCACATGGAGACTCTCTAAACAGTCTGACAAAGCAATGAGGCTTGAATGCATGTAAGCATAAGACAAACACAATGCTTGTCAGCAACGCTGAGAAAAAAAAATTTCTAGCAAAATCTTGCATGACTGAGGAGCTCTGAGGTAAACAACAGTTGCATGAGCATCAGAATAAATGAAGGCTGACTTTCAATAAAGTTGTTGAATGACTTTTTAACAGCACTGTACTAAGTGTGACCCCACCCCTTGTTAGAGATCAAAGAATTAATGCAGAGAAGAAACGTTTCAAAGTTCCACCCACATGAAAAGCTGTTCCATGTGAGTTCTCCCATGTCTAATAAGGAGAGAACTTCTAATGGAGCCTTTCCTTCAGAAGAGGAATTGCCTCCCACTTTCACAAACATCCTGAATTTGTTCATGCAGGGAGGAGCATGCAGGAAGAAAAGACTAGGAAAAGAATATATCATGTGAACTTTGTTTCCATGGGAAAAGAAAATAAAAACTGAGGCCCTAATGGAGTTAGGTGGTACTGCAGCAGGCCTATGCCATGAAACAGCTCCAGATAAATTTTCAAGTACAAAAGACACTCCTTCCACAGAATTTTAGCAGTAAAAAACAGCGCTATAGTTAATAAAAGTGACACTACTAGACCATCTGATTCCTAATAGATCTGAGAATTCCTTGGTTAAAACCAAGGGATAAGGGATAGCGGATAGACTGTATCATCAGCAAGTTTGCTGATGACACAAAACTGGGAGGGGTGGCTGACACACCAGAAGGCTGTGCTGCCATTCAGCATGACCTGGACAGGCTGGAGAGTTGGGCAGAGAGAAAGTGAAGTTCAACAACGGCACGTGTAGGGTCCTGCACCTGGGGAGGAATAACTCCATGCACCAGTACAGGTTAGGGGCTGATCCACTGGAAAGCAGCTCTGTGGAAAGGTACCTGGGAGTCCTGGAGGACGACAGGATGACCATGAGGCAGCAATGTGCCCTTGTGGCCAAGAAGGCCAATGGCATCCTGGGGTGCATCAAGAAGAGTGTGGCTAGCAGGTCAAGGGAGGTTATCCTCCCCCTCTACTCTGCCCTGGTGGGGCTGCATCTGGAGTACTGTGGTCCAGTTGTGGGCTCCCCAGTTCAAGAAGGACAGGGAACTGCTGGAGAGGGTACAGCAGAGGGCTATAAAGATGATTAGGGGACTGGAACATCTTTCTTATGAGGAAAGGCTGAGAGACTTGGGTCATTTTAGTTTGGAGAAGAGAAGACTGAGGGGGGATCTCATCCATGCTTACAAATACTTAAAAGGAGGGTTCCAGGAGGATGGGACCAGTCTTTTTTCTGTGGTGCCCAGTGACAGGACAAGAGCACGCACAAACTTGAATGTAGGAAGTTGCATCTAAACATGAGGAGGAACTTGTTTACTTTGAGGGTGGCAGAGCACTGGAACAGGCTGCCCAGAGAGGTGGTGGAGTCTCCAACTTTGGAGACATTCAAAACCCGCCCGGACACCATCCTGTGCAACCTGCTCTAGGTGACCCTGCTCTGGCAGGGGGATTGGACTAGATGATCTCCAGAGGTCCCTTCCAACCCCAGTGACTCTGTGATGCTGTAAGAGAACCAAAAATACGGTAATAAAAGGACTATAAGCAGAAAGACAACAAAAATCCCCATAGAAAAGTAGAGCTGTCAAGCAGCTTCCATTTAAACTCTGTGAAGCAAAACACACTATAACCCACCAGATTCTGCCAAAAAGCTCATTACAGGAAAGAACAAAATAGACACTGGATTTCACCTGATTATTTTTGAAAAAGATTTAAAAAAAAAAATTATTTCAGTTTTCTCTAAGAACTTTATAATAAAATGACATACGGCTTGTGTTCAAAGCAATTCCACAACATCCCAATTTAATTTACATAGCTGTATTTTCATAATATACCCACCAAATTTAAATGGTTATAAGTGCTGGGATCTTCTTCCTAGTTGAGTCAACAGAAGTTTTCCTAACCATAAAAAAAAGTGTATCATTTGGTTTTATCCTTTGCATGTGATGTAGCATATAGTTCCATGCACGTATTCAGCTTTACTACCTAGGAGTGAAAAAATGCAGCTCATGTCTAGAAAGTGAGATTAATTACAGTAGCAAAATTACCACGCATACAATTTACATACATGATAATTCTTTGCAAATACCCAGTTGTGTCAGATTGGATACATGTGTCGGTCCTTTCAGGTACCAAAACAAAACTATTGACCAAATTAATTCATTTTTATTATCTGCATTCCCTCAGACCGAATTACAACTGTGACTGAGGAAAAGGCATTCTTAACATACTAAACATGTCAACAGCAACACATATATTCTTCTAAACAAAGAATGCTACTTTATTACATTTATAGATTAATATGCTATCTGCTTATGTAGATGAGTTAATAAAAGAAACCTTATTCCCTTAAAAAATAAACCCTTTCACTGACTTGCTCTTTTAGTCAAGGTTCTCTCGTAATTTTGCAGTTGTGACATATCATATCTTTCACTTACTAGGAAATTGTTATTGCTATGTCAATATGCTGGGACCAAAAAGACCTATATTCCAACACAGTTGTGTCACAGACTTCCTATGTGATGCTGAGCCATAAACTAACATTTCCTAAAATTATATCTGTTCCCTATCTTGAATGTCAACCACTAGAACCCAAAATAATACAAATATTTTGTAGCTACTACTGCACAGCAAAACATAATAGTTCAATCAACTAAGCAAAATGGCTGGGATCTTCTTTTAACAGTTATTTTTCTTTTTTGATGCAAATTGTTTTTCACTGGATCTGAGGGAAGCAGCAAATTGAATGTGATACAGACTCCTTTGGACTTTAATAAAAAGAAGATTATGATTATCAAAAAGTCTAAACTGGACATAGAATCATAGAATCATAGAATGGTTTGTGTTGGAAGGGATTTTAAAGATCATCTAGTTCCAACCCCCCTGCCATGGACAGGGACACCTTCCACTAGACCAGGTTGCTCAAAGCCCCATCCAGCCTGCCTTGAACACTTCGAGGGATGGGGCATCCACAACCTCTCTGGGCAACCTGTTGCTCACCACCCTGAAAGCAAAGAACTTCTTAAAGTTTATTCTACACTGAGGGTCAGGTAATCTCCACCTTAGGTCACATGTTGTAGTTTAGTATTGTTATACTGTGACTCATTTTATAGCTCTCTAGTTCAGTAAACTATATCAGAGAAGAAGTAAAAAGAGACTGACTAGTAAACTGTAGACTTGAATAAAAATTTGTGACCCTCAGCCCCCAATTTTAATTTAATTTCCTCACACTCTCTTTCTTTCCCTTTCTCCATTGCACAAGTGAAACTGTCTTTCACTACAGAAATGCACAAAACAAAAAGTAGTTTACATAAAGTCAATGGGAGTATGTAGAGCTGGTTATTTTGGCCTCTCTTGATAATGAAACCCACAAATTGCTTAACTGTATCCACAGGCATAGGTATACCACTTCCATCCATCTGGTAAAGCATTTGACAAAATCTGCATGTCCACATTCCTACAAATTACAACCAAATATTGTCTCATGTACCCAGCTGAATATACTGTCTTGAGCTGAACAGACCCCCCTCCCCCTTTGCCACTGAACACTAGTAAGCATGTGAAGGTATTTCTATGTTATCTAAACAAAGTGACAAAAATCCACACACAGTTTCTCACATCCCAAACCATAATCTTAGGCCTGAAGACCACTACAGACAACTCAATAAAGCCAAAAGTAGCTCTATAAGTCAGAAAAACAACTTTTTGCTTGTGAACTAATCTACTTAAGTTGTACATTGATCTAAGCTGCTCTCTACTGCCTGCCAAAGACACTGAGCACTATTGTCATTCAATGTCTTCCTCCTGTCTGACAAAGAAAAGCCCTAATTCTCATAATACTTTGTTCTCAAATACTATGTTCAGTTTTGGGGCCCTCACTACAAGAAAGACATTGAGGTGCTGGAGCACATCCAAAGAAAAGCAACGAAGCCGGTAAAGGTTCTAGAGAACAAGTCTTATGAGGAGCGGCTGAGGGAACCAGGGTTGTTTAGCCTGGAGAAAAGAAGGCTAAGGGGAGACCTTATCACTCTCTACAACTACCTGAAAGGAGGTTATAGTGGGTGGATGTCCATCTCTTTTCCCAAGTAGCAAGTGACAGGATGAGAGGAAGCGAACTGAAGTTGCACCATGCAAAGTTTAGATTGGGTATTAGGAAAAATTTCTTCACCAAAAGGGTTATCAAGCATTGGAACAGGCTGCCCAGGGAAGTGGCTGAGTCACCATGTCTGGAAGTATTTAAAAGACATGTAGATGTGGCACTTAGGGACATGGTTTAGTGACTTCCCAGTTTACAGTTGGACTCAATAATCTTAAAGGTCCCTTCCAAACTAAATGATTCTATGATTCTATAAAGTGGTGCAGTGATCTTCAAACTAGGCAGGTCAAGACCTTGTGGCAGTGTCTAATAGTTAAGATAAATAAATGGGGGGTGCCTATCTCTGCCAGGAAAAAGGAAATAGGGACAAGTCCTTATGGTGGGGTCCACATTGTTTATTCCACCCTCAAGCATCACTTTAACTGCTTTCTGTGAATGAGAAGCCTAATTTTGGACCAAAGAGTCTTGATGCTCTTTAGAGTGTCATAAACTCATCCATGACATTTTTGATTTCCTGGTATCAACTTCCCAAGGAGCCAAAAACGATTAAAAAAAAAAAAAAAAGAAAACAAAACACCACCATCTTTTTGTGAGACAACAAAAATAAGAGAACTCTTAAAAAAAATTGACTGTACAGATCAGTGTACAACTTAAGCAATTAGTTCATATGCAGACAGTCTGCTCTGGAAATTTGGTTAATGGGACCAGTTCTGGCTTTACTGAGTTGTCTGAAGTGGTTTTACCTCAGGCCAAGGATTATGGACTGGGATGTGAAAAAGGGAGTTTCTGAGAGAGGTTCACTTCCTGGCTTACTTCATCAAGTATTATAAGTAGACATAAATAAGGGCTGTGATGCTTCACTTTCCAAAGCACAGCCAAGCCAAGAATTGCATTACCTATTCAGCAGCCACAGTTGAACAAACAAAACATTTTAATCTCCCTGCAAATGAAAAAATTCTTCAGTCATTCCCAAAAGACAAGACACTCATGTTACTCTCATTCCTGTTTGATATATCACTGGGTTATCTTGCTCACGTCACTTTTCTCACTTGGCATTATGTACTCTTGCCCCTTACTTAGTCTTTTTACAGAACAGTATACGAAGCAGTTAAAATCTCTTCTGTTACTTGTCACAACACACTTTTTTTAAAAGTCACATAGAACATTGGATTAATATGACATACAGACAAAGAACTGATAGCAGCTGCAATCCTTGCCCAGGCAGATTAATTGTGCTGGTGACTACATTGCCACAGACGAAGAGACCTTCCCACATTACAGCTGCATGGGAGGTCCTAAGAAAGAGATTGATGATGGGTGTTTCCTTGTGTGGTCTCTCCTGTATCTCTATAGAAACACTTCTGTGGTAGGATGCAAAGATGCCCTTGGTGCCTGGGGTGGTAAGAGAAGTAAAGCCATTACTAGTTCTACTTGTCAGAAATTTTTTACTCTTGCTGTCCTGAAACATTGTAATTGGAATATGGCAAGCAGAGAGTAAACTTGTCTGAAGACTCTGTTTACAGGCCCCTCACATTGTCACTTGTTAACTAAGAACCAGGCTCTGAGGATTTAGTGATTAATATTTAAAACAACAACAACAAAAATAATTTGTGAAGTATTTGTTCTGGATAACCACGATCCACCAGCCCCATGAGAACAGCTCATTTCTATACTTCACTATGGGATTCAAAATCTATAACTTTAGGAACGTATTGCAAGCATTTACACTTCTGTCAATGAGCAGCCAAGCAGCACCAGGACTGATCAATGAAGTGTCCTGCTGTAGATCTCTGACTGAGTCTTTTAGTCTCCATGCCTTTACTGGCAGTACAGAATATTTCAAAGTATCATTCCAGACTCTTTAAGGAGCATTTCTTTGGGATGTGTGGTGGCCTGTTTATGAGTTGGTTTGTTTCGTGGCTCACTGCAATATATTTCTGTTTCATTAATATTAAACTACTTCGGAGAAATGAAGTCACTTTTTTTTGTTTTAAAATAATCTCTGTCCACATTGAGAACATAACAAACACAGGCAGAAGCTTATCTTTTGTACTTACAGTTCCAAAAAAAAAAAAAAAAAGAAAAGAAAATCCCTCAAATTAAATCAGTTTTGTCTTTATATTAAGTCTTGTCTTGCAAAGGAAATAAAATTATTTTCTGCCTTAGAGAAAACACCCAGAACTCTTAAGCAACAGGTATTCTATGTGCATATCAGATGGCATTAGAACTGTGCCATGTAAAAAGAGATTATCAATGTAGAAAACATAACAGTTTAAATGTATTTGAAATCTACATCCAAATCTCTCTTCAGTCTGTAATCTGAACCTAAAACTCAGCTGAAAATGATGCTGCCTTTGCCCAAAACTGGTCAAAGGTGGATAATGAAAAGATTCATTTCTCTCTCTCCATGAGAGCAGTAGCAGCTGAGGAATGGCTTTAGGCCACTCAACCTCACTTGCATCCCAGCTAACAGCTGTGCAAACCACAGAATTTTTACTTCCCAGGGGTTTATTAAAATGTTATTTCTCTTTTGATGTCTTGTTTATACAAACTCATATGACATTTGCTTTGAATGAATCTCAAAACTCGAGAATAACCTCTGCTCATTTTACCTATATGGTGAATAATATGCTTTGTACAAGTTTCATCTCAAAAGAAATAAAAAGGATTATCCCTGAGAAACTATTTTAAGATATAATACAGCTGATTGTTCTGTAAATCTGAATGTATTAGAACTTGCCAGAAACAACCGTGTTATCGCTCAGTGCTGACATTCATCAGTTAGAAGCACAAGACTACTCCCTGCAAAACCAGAATAATTTCTTGAACTGAAGTCCTAAAGACAGGCAATTTTAGAGATAACTACTGCCAATCACTAAAAGTTTTACTTAGAAACCATGATAACATTATTTTTTAAGATCTGAATACTTAACAAATAGCCAAGAACCAGTAAATTCTCTTCACATTTTACATACATCACTAGAGTTTAAAGCATAATTTTTGAGTTATAAAGGCATAAAACATGAATTAATGAAGACTTATCTGCTGAAAGAATTCACATGCTTTACCAATGTTTTCTGCATAAGCTTGCAAACCAAACTAGAACAGCAATCTTCCAATTTAATCTTCAGTGCATTAATCAGGAATAAGAACTGTGCTTTCATATGTGCTTATGCAGCATCTAACACAGTCAACTACAGTTCAATCCAAGATACTAATGTATGAACAGACATCTTAGTAAAAGTAAATGCAGGTCCAACTTGCATGATCCAAGTATCTTGCATTTGAATACCCTCCAAGATAACAATGAGTGGCTTACTCATTTCAAACCCATTTGACCTGTCTGGCTGTTACTGCCCGCTGTTCCAAATACCACAGTAAGTCCTAAGTCCAGGGTGTGGTCCAGAAAACCTATTGACCCTCTACCTTTGCCTCTGAAGTAATACTTGGGCTAAAGTTCTCCCTCATATTTAGCAGCTGAAACACCAGCCCACCACTGGATGCTATTCCTCATTGGAGTCCAGGCTTCTCCAGGCCACTAGTTTAGGATGTCAGGGAGGTAGTTGCTTCACAACTGTCTGTCTGTGGAGCCTTGTTTACAGTTGAAATTAGTTGCAAACAAAAGACAGCTGGTGCAACTGTTGTCCAGCCCTACAGTCTCAACTATGGGATGTTGTGGTTTGAATGGAAGATAAATTCCCAATCACGCCTGGACTCTGATCCAGGCTTAAATTATGAAAGAGGAATGTGCTCAGTCTTCTTGCTTTGCAGCTTATTACCAGCAGGTGGTGGACACCTTAACAGAGTGATTTAAATCATAATGAATAGAAAAGGAAGGAGACCACAGATGAGTGGATGTGAAGGCAAGAGGACATACAGGATAAAATTATGAATGCTTAGCTCACATGCAGTGCATGACAATGAATGTAGAAAAGTCAATGAACATGTAGAATTAAGGCAGACAAAGAAACGTGATTCTAGGCAGACAAGCTGTAAACAAAAATGAATGAAGAAAGATGACAAATGACAAGTAGATACGTGGCACATAATGACGCAAGAAGGAAGGCTCTGAATGCCATGTTGACTGTCAGAAGCAGGGGAAAAAAGGGGGTGGGGGAGGGGGGGAAGAGAACTGAGCAGATAGCCAAGGATGAAGACAAATAATGGAACGTGCTGAAAAGCTCAGGCAATGTGCACTGAATTGGGACAATAGAAGCATGGTGATCCACTCTCAACCTTTGTTTCAAACAGCTTCTCAGAGTAAAAGAAATAGAACTGAATATGCTTTTTGCACGTTTTTTTCCAAAACTGAAAAATTAACTAACTATTGCTAAGCATACAACAAAGTCCATTTTCACTGTTTTTATCTACTTGTTCGCAGAACCTGAAATTTTTATAAAAGTATTTCTAACAATGTAAAGACTCTTGTGGATTAAGCTGTCTGATTTAGAAAGTACAGAATGTCTGTACATATACAGAAAGATGATGGCTTTTTCTCTACCCTAGAAAGGAAAAATAATAACAATATCAGAAAATATTATTAAACACCACCCTAAAGTATCTCTGTGACACAAGCACCTATAATTCTACCTGTATTCTTTATAGTACTTGTGTATTTACACTTCAAACTGCTTTGCAAAACAATAAATTCACTCGTATCTTTCTAACCCATAATTGAAATAAATGTCAAGGAGAACCTTATCTTTTATTTCATCTGTTTTCATCATGGAAAAAAAGGTGGATTGTGTTAAGGTTCAAAAGACCATATCTGTCACTATGACTATTTGACTGTCACAGAAAAATAAATACAACCTGGATTATCTACTACTACTACAAAAAAAAATGCAAATTGTAAATTTCATTTTATATAACTAAAATATATTTTTTGCAAAACAATTTGGTTTTTTAGAAACTTTATTTAATCAAAGATGAATTTTGAGTCTTTCCTTGTAAATTAGATGTATTAAGCATGACTATGGGTAAGAATAAGAATGAATAAGTATATAATAACACTATGAGAAAAAGTAGTTTGTTGACCAATACAGTACATTTCAGAAGCACTAGACTGGAGAAACGCAGTAGTACACATATTTTTTAATACATTATATTAAAAAAAAAAGCCTCTGAAGTCGAAACACTGAAGGAAAAAAATGGTAGCCCAGCTGTCCAGAATGTAGTTACATTGTCAGTACTCCTGTTATAGCAGTTATATCAGGTTTATAATTATGGCTTTCACAATGATTTTTTTTCCCTCCAGTTTCAAGTCTATAAGTACACCATAATGCTTTTTTGTATTTTCTTACACAACTGAAATTAGAGTGTCACCTCTAAAGTCAAGGACTTGCCTTGCCGCTTAGCAGCACTGCTCTCTATTGAATGCTGTTTGCACACACTCTAGTTGTTCTGTTTTGGCATCAGGCTGGAATTACTAAGGGCTTTTATTGTCTTGAGATCAACAGGTGCAGAATGCCTCTCAGATTTGAATGCTGTAGTTATCAGACAAGTAATCAATGGTCTTATGTTATAGCATTCATATTAAAATGCTAATTGCCATTAATGCCTTCCACTAAGGCATTCAATTGTGTTCTTTTACTCCCAGAAATGTTGGTATGTGAGGCTGTCCCATTAATTTCAATAGAGCACAGACATATACCATCCACAGGAGCACTGAAGCAGTTAAACAAAGCTTTATAATCTGATTAGATTTTGCTTGCACTGATATCTGTCTTATTGCAATGAACTCTAAAGGATATATTAAGATTGCTACTATACATGAAGACATTTAATGCATTTCAACTTTACAGTAATTCGCATTTGTAGTAAATACACAGTCACCTCTAAGACTACATGACATCAAGGCTCCATGAAGCATTGGAAACACTTCTGTTAACTAGCAAAGGGCCGTGTTGCCACAGATTATTGGACCACAGTTTTTGGCGCTTTTTGGGGGAGGAGGGAATCATTCAAAACAGAAGCCAAACTCCAGTGTACAGATCTAGCTTGCAGAGTTTTGAAAGCTTGGATGTGAAGCTTTATTTCAGAGACATCTCCAACAAAAATCTTTAGTTCTTCTGTATCCATGAGACTTTTCTGGATTTAAGAGAATTAAGAGAATATTTCTACTTGCAACCCTTATTTAATGTCTTAAGCTGCCACTGAAACAGGAGTTAAAAGGTGAAATGCACAATTGCTTGTGGAATTTAATTGTTTAAATTTACTTTAGAGATTCTGTTCACCTCTGGGCTCCCTGGCTAGTGTTGCATACTAAGTCTACCCTGGACTGGGTCATGTACCACTTGCTGTCTGCATTGTTGCTTGGCAACCATCCCTTCAACTCCCCATCAACAGGCATCGCACTTCCCCTTCACATCCAAAATTTCTACTAGCTCTTCAACTCCAACGAGTCTCCAAAAAGATTTGATGTCTTACTTGGGCAGCTGCCAAAACTCTCAGGACTTCCCATGAGCCCACAGTCCAGACAGGAGCAAAGGCTGCACGACAAGCTTTTGACCTCGGGAAACCCCTCTTGTGGGATAGATTTAGAAGCAGCTGCCCATCCAGTACAGACCTGCTAAAACCCCAAACTATGGTTCTAAGTCTCAAACTACAAACATATATGAATGTTTCTGATACTATCCATAATAAGGCAAACTTATTAAGGATGCTGAATATGGTATAATTGAAACAGAAACCCATATTTTCCATTAACAAAAGCATAGCTAACAATAAAATGTTCAGAACTTCTCAGAGGCAGGGAGCTAAGAGAAATTCTGCTAGAAATGTTCACTGTGTGGGCTGATCATAATTTTTGCCTGTCTTTTTTATTCAGGTTTCCCTATCATATTTGGTTTTGCTAGGAAAGGAAAAGAAAAAGAAAGCAATGTCTTGGGGGGGGGGAGCAAACCATGTATTTTGGATACCAGTCCTGAAAGCAAGGATTGTCTTTGGACCCATAATTAGAATGTTGTATATGTTATTGGATGTCTTGGTATAAGAGTTACAGGAAGTCCAGCAAGTGAATAAGTGTAGTCCCTTTAATCATTTCCAACGACACTCTTTGTAATGCAACAGGAAGGGTTTTGCAGGGTGGGTTAAAACAAATATCAGCAGTGAAGAAAATCAATGTACACAGAATATTTAGGTCCCAAAAACATACAAAAATCCATACAGATTTTTTTCCCTTTCTTCAAATTCTCTTGAAACTCTCATCAAACTGGTAAATGGCCCTTTGTACAGGAAAGTGTTTGATGGATCTTTGTCCAGCTTTTCTCCTGGCACAGTTCACTTTTCTTGTTAAATCCATCTCGTTTTCATTTATTTACTTTGTAATTAAGTAAGTCCCTGTTTCCCATGTGAGCTAAGTTTTGTATTTTGTGGAAGTGAATCCTTTGTGATGATAAAAAGTCGTAATGATAACTCTTATAATTGGTATTCTTGTGCGCACACACACACATACACAAACAAAAATACCATGAAGCAAGAAATGCCAGAATTAAGAAAGTACATTTTTTACTTTGCTGAAATTTGAAGTTTACACAAGGTGTAATGGGTTTCCCCATCCCCCGCTTTGGTCTTCAACTCCTCCTTCTTCCTTCTCACACAGAGTCTTCTTCCTATTCTTTACAGTTTCAATGGCAACAATGAACAAAGATGTCTTGAGAGAGCCAAGAATAATACACTGTTGTTGATCTGTACTCATAAGTCTCACTTAGTGACTTTTTTTTCTTTTGCTTACTCAAAAAGTTGAAAACTCATGCTTCACCAGGGCCATCTGTGGAGTTCTTTGTTTGGGGATTTGAGAAGAAGCCAAAGCTTTGCATACCCTGTCTTTGAGACTCAAATCCCAGAGGTATTGCAGAAGTTCAGCTAGGGCTCAGACTAGCATAAAGTCACTTTTCACAAGAGACTTATCTCTATGTGAAAAATAAATGGCTAACAGTGCTTAGCTGATAGACACTGTTCCTGAAGAAGCTGTATAACCTATTGTATACCTGCAAACTGAATCTGGAAAGTTAATTAACACAATCAGTTATAGATGTTCAGATATTTCTCTGTCAAAGAGTTTGAAAAGCTGGCTCCAGACCTTGAAGTTAAAATATCTGTGGTAGCAATGATGTCACCTTTGTGACAGGCAATGAAAGGAGCTGTTATGTTTCTCCTAGCTCAGCAGGTGTGAAGGCAACACAAAGGACATTCACAGAGGAATTCCCTTACATGACACTTAATCAGACTCAATCTGATTGTTGCACACCACTGATTCCACTGCCTGAGGAATGAATGGAATGGTGAACAAATGCTGAATCATTATATTTTACAAATGCTTCTGAAGAAAAATATGTAACTTTGAAAAGTTACCCATTCTTACTGTCACTTTTATTTCATCTCAGTTTCATTGTTGCTTTTCTTTCTCCTCTGTTTGTTTTCTGATTCATTTGTTGACCCTTCCTTCAGCAAAGTCCTAAAGTCCAATTCATTTAAATATGTTTAAGCCTGAATGACAAGTGAGCATTTTTGCTTTCCTTTTCATTTACTGTAGCTAACTTTATAGAAAGAAAATTCCGAGGAGGTGGCAACACAGGCCCAAAGCCCTAAGTTCAGATTCAGATCAAGATCTTCAGTGTTCATGAATATTTTGATGCAGCTAAACAATAATTATCTCTAGTTAAAAACTGCTGCTGCAGCTGACATGAACTGTAATTTCTGCTCCCTTGTGCTGAAGTTAACCTTGTTAGTTAGGGTATGCAAAATAAAAGTAAGTTAATTTAAAGATTAAATTAAAAAAATACATTTTACTATGATTTTTTAATGTAAAATTATAATTTTGATTTGAGGAAATGCTTGAACAGATTCCCAAATTAAAATAAATGCTACAGCTTATTTTCTAATAGGCAAAACAGAAAGCACTTTTGCAATTCTAACTTAAAAGCAGCCACACTTTCCAGATTGAGATTGCTAGGATGACTATTATATGCTGCAGGACATCATTTGGTATTTCATTGACTCAGATTCATAGGCCTAGCCAGCAGATTTCAAAGTGCATCACTTTGACAAACACTGTTGTGGTTTGGGCTGGACTGGCCACTAAGGTGAATGACAGATAGCCACTCTGAAAACATCAGAAGAACCACAGCACAAAGCTTTTATCAGGATATATGTTCAGTATGATTTTATTAGCAATTCTGATCATTCAGTTGAAGTCCTAGTTTGCAAGAATGAATTTTGACATTTGAAGAAAAAGACTTCCTTTACAAAAACAGATCTCAAACAAAATTCTTTGCTGTAAGTCTTTTAACATTCTTTACTTGATATGAGTTATACTAAAAAACCCCAAAATATCACAGAATAAATCAAGAATCTGTCTTACAGAATCAAAAAATCCCCTAAAAAGCAACCCACTTCTACCTTTTTATTTCTAAAAATAAATTTTGATGCACTTTTCTTATGTGCAGAATTCTTAAAAGCCATCTCCAGTTTCTGGTACTTCCAAGTTTGCTATTTCTTTGAATAGTAACTAGTAAAAAGGAAAATGAGTATGTATTTCAGGTATTTAGATACATAATTGCCTGCCCATTTGGACTCTAGATCACTGAAACTGGGGTTTATGTTCAACACCAGAAAGGCAGTGAGTAGAAACACAGTACTACTCCATTTTGTGACATGGCCAATGCATGAGTAATCTTGAGAAGGATAACTGAATGCGACCCCTACCCAGCACAGTAGCCTTTCTTTAACACAGAATGGGAATAAGGCAGTCCTTGTCCCAAAAGACAGAAACGCCATATACTTTTATTTCTGTTATATGACATTTTCAAACAAGGTCATGTTTGCTAGCACAGCAATGACTTTAGAAGTGTACAGCTTCACAAGATTAAATATTTTCTGTTTCTAGGAGTTATTATTTCTGCCTTCACGCTCAAAGATGTGACCATATCATGAATTCTTAAAATTTTCTTTGCAACCATGAGTACTAGAAGTGTTTTCTAATTAAGTGCTGACAGTTTCGTAGAATCATGTATAACTGTGATGATATTAAGAAAGCCAGACTTAGTGAATGGTTTTGCTTGTCTCTTCATCTTACAAAACAGCAATTGCACATCAGCTAATGCAATGTAATGTTAGTGACTTCACAGCAAGATCTTGAACAAGAATGGGAAAAAAATATTTACATTTTCCAAATCAACTGCATATTCCCTAATTTACCACATAAAATTTAGAAAACTGGACTAAAGCAACCTCAGACTCATTAGCAGTTCTTTTCTAGACCTCATCAAAGAGGAAAGGAAATAATTACACAGCACTAATCTTTGAACTAGGAAAGAAGAAGGCAATTTCAACCCTTAGGAAAGCAAAAGATACTTCGTAAGACCTAAAAAAACCCAAGGAGACGTGCAAAGAGCCAACTGTATTTTGTGAAGAGCAGGGAATGTGAAATCAATCCACTATCCCAGTAACACATGTTATCAAGCTATATGAATAGAGGCAACTACTGTTAGAAGCCTTAATTTTTGTAAGACTTATTGGTATTATTTTTCATTACATGCTCATGAGCAAGTTGAGAAAAGCACAGTCTAGATTAATCTACTGTAAATGGTTAATATCTATATTCAGAGTAATAACTAAGTATTACTTCCCAACAAAAGGGCTTCTTCAGGTTTTAGTTTAGGTACTCTACTATTTTCATTAATGAACCAAATAATAAAATGCCTAGCGTGCTTAATATTAGTACCCTCACAGTTGGAGGAAGTGCAAGTAAGCTGAAGAACAGAATAAAATTCAAAATTACTTGCACTAACTTGAGACATGGTCTGAAGAATAGCAGTATACAATTCAAAGGAGACAGATAAATGGCACAGAAATCAGAAATTTTGTGGTATAAGGAAAGGAAAAATTTTAAGGTAGAAAGGGCTGGTTTTATAATGCTCACAAGCAGAAAGAAAGCATGATAAACATCATCTTAGATACATGGATAGATAGAAAGGTGTCACTTGGAGCAACATGTCTAATTTTCTGTAACATGCTTAAAGAAAAATGCAGATGATATTGAGTCCAAGGCTGAGCAAAAAGGAAGGTGAGAGCCTTGCAAAAATATGCCCTACAAGAAAAGACTGAAAGAAGTTTAGAGGAGACTGAGTAGACACATGACTATCATTTTCAAATCTAGAAAAGGCTGCTACAAAAAGTAACAAGTACCATCTTTTTTCTTTCTGTTGTAGAAAGTGTAAACAGTAATGGGTTTAAGTTGCAGAAAGAAAGATTTAGGTTAGACTTTAGGGGGTAAAAAGCCTTAAGAAAGGTGAAGCACTGGAGCACACTGGCTTGAGCAGCTGTGCTGTTCAACACTTGGGACCTTTACAAATACATCAAGATAAACTTTATTCACTTGGACAACATCTCCCTGCAGAATAAATTTTTTTACAGTAAATGATAAATAATAAACAAACGTCAGTCTTATACAGGCTGTGAGGGTAAAGTAGACATTTTGCCTCATCTTTTATATAGTATATTTGATAGTTCTGAATTCCAAAGCTCAATTTCCTCAAGTTTATTCTGAAAAAAAAAAGGAGCAGAATGTACTCACAAAATAATCAGATTATTTCCAATCAGAAAGGTTTTATACTGGGGAGAATGGTATAGTTTTCCATAGTCTAAGCATCATGCTTAAAACAGCACCATGACATCTTCATCTATCCCTTATAAATAAAGCACACACACATAAAAATACGTCACGCACAGATATGATCATTTCACATCTTTTGTCATTGTCATTCAAATCTGCTGATAGTTTGCTGATAATATTTAAAAGATCCTGGATTTATAGTTTGCATATTGATAGAGAAAGCTCATCTGCAGCAGGGATTATAGAGAGAAGAAAGGTTGACAGACAAGAATCTGACTTCAGATACAGTAATATAAATCACTGAGCCTTGACAGCTCCCTCTCTGCCCCTCTTTCTCTTCAGACAGGTAAATTAGAAAAATAAAAGTGAAATTATACACATTAGCTTAATCAAAACCACTCCTTCCAAAATGTTTTTCAGAAACCCTCAGAAACAAATTATGGTATCCCTATGCTATGAACCAGACTGTAGATCAAATTAGTATGGTCACAGAGTTGAAATAAGTAATTTTGTTCCATAGATGATAATTTTTTTCCTAATATAGTCAGGAAAAAAATCCTACATAAGTCAAAATAACTTTAAGCACAGTTTATACTGTCCCACTGTCCTGCTGTCTTTATTGTATAAACTGAAGTCTACACTGGGTATTAAAGAAGGTATTTTAAACTGCACAAGACGGAAAGAATGTTTGCTTGTGTATAGTTACAAGAGAGTAGAGTATGATTTGAAAGATTTTCATTGCTAACGGAGGGCCCTCTTTATGTACTTATGTTTTGCAAAATTTTTCTGTCTGAATTAGCTATCTCCTTTCCTATAAATTTCCCATAGCAAACAAAAAGAGCTGCCAAATTTCATTCTCTGTTGTTCGGCGTGAGACCTAGAAGAGGCAGAGAAGAAGTCCGAACATGACTTAGCTACCAACTTGAAAATTGCAAGAACTCTGACATTTCCGCACTCTCACATTTTAGATAGCAAAGTTGAGAAATCTGAAGTGGTCAAATCTGAAAACATTAGGATTGGTTTTTGTTTTACTAGCAAATTAAGGGATAGGTTGAAATGATTAAAAGTGTAAAACTTTCCCAGATGTGGACTTCACATGTGAGCACAAAGAAGCCTAGATGAAAATATACAGAACACCATATTGTTTAAAGCAAACAGTAATCTTTCTGAAAGAGGCAATACCATCTGTTCATTTTATTCCAGTTTCTGACAAGTGCATTAGACTCTGACAGATAATGTCAGGGTATGTAATAAAAGGCAATAGCAATTGGGGGGAAACCAAATAATACAGGAGCCATCAGCCGATCAAAGGCCCATCTGCACAAGGCCAGATGAGTGCGAGGCACAAAGGCAGGCAGGAACCCAAACTCTTAACTCAGTGGAAGGGCCTCCCTGTCCAGTCCTTCCCAGGGATGTCTTAGGAGACTCTCATCCCCTGTGTCCTGGTGTGACACCCATCCTGACGAGTCAACCCTGGAGCATCTTTTGGACTTTGGGTCATAGGGGGCCATATGTCTTTGGTGCCAGCAACTGGAGTGAACATTTGTCTAGGTGCCAGCTACTGTACTGGGGATCAGGGGCCAAAGGGCTCATGTACCTGGGTGCCACTAAATGGAGAGATTGAGGTGAGTGAAATCAAGTGCCAGAGACCAGTGTGCCTATGGTGCAGCACCTGGAGCAGGTGCAGGTGTGAGCACTAGTGAATATCCAGCCAGACTAGCCAGGGAGTAGGGGAAGTGCCCTGGGAACCAGGTGGAAGTATATATCTAGGGACGAGACCATGAGAGGAGCTGGCTATCAGAGGGACCAACAGAGCCCCAGCTGTAGAGACCATGGAGCCTGGGGATCTCTAAGGATGAGACCTGCATGTGTGTGTGTTTCTACATGGAGACCATGGGTAGGGAGCTTGGTTACTGAGGCACCAGGAGTGTCCAGACCAGTGCTCTGTGTGTGCACATGTGTGAGTACCCTGTGGTACAGTCTATACCAGCAGCTAGAGGGGGGCTGCAGGCTTGGGGGCTCCTATGTCCAGGAGAGGGGCAGACTGAGTGTCTCAGCGCAACTGCTGGGGGAATCCACTTTGTACATATGTATACATATGTTCTCACCAGTGAGCCATCATCTTCCTCAGTCAGAGAGGGAACCAGGATGAGGCCATTGGTGCTATCTTTTTTTGTGTGGGTACTTCTCTGTGTCTGTCTGTGTTGATCTGTGTAGCCAGCTGTGAATATATGTGGTGTACACATGTGCCTGTGTGTGTGTGTGCCTACTGGGAATACCTGCTCAGACTCACTACTGGTTAGACCTGGGGGCATGGAGCAGCAGCAGCCTTGCCTCTTTTAGGCTGTTGGGTCCAGCTCAAATTTCCCCTGACAGATATTGTCATTTTATTTTCCATCTCTAACAAAGGAAATAAGATACAATTTTGAAAATAAGCAAATAAGTTTGGGTTGTTTTTTTTTTAAAAAAAAGTGTTCTGTATAATGAATGCCCTGAAGGAGAGAAAAACAAAACAAAACAAAAAGATCAAAACCCATGAATATTTCTGAACCCCAAGTCTAGTTTTCTTTCCAAAACATTTAAAGAAATGCTGATTCAACTTTGTGTCTCTGGTTCTCCTCCACCATTTCTTCCCTTTGAAATAGACAAAGCTTACATCCCTTGTAGATCTGTGCTTTCACGCTGATTTTAATTTGATTTGTTTTCAACAAAATTTTAGTCCCAGTTTCACTAGCTATCCACCAAATAAACATAGGAGACTCCAAATCAAAAGTTTGAAGGGGAGATATTAATGATTTTCCCCTTGCTCAAGCAGTAAGCATCCTGGATATGTTAAGCACCTAACTTTGGATGTGGTTCAGAGTATTTAATGTTGGATCACAAAATCATAATTCATGGCCTATTGGGCAGCAAAGCTGGCTAAAGTGGCTATGTTCTAGATGTTCTTCTCTTTCTCCCAGGCTTTCAACAGGAGTATTGACATGTCTGAGTTAAAACCAGGTAAGAACAGCAGAACAAATAAACATTAAGTTGTCCTTCATGCAACAGGCAGCAGACTTGTGGAATTTTTTGCCACTGGATACTGTGGTTTTGAAAGAGCTTGCATGGGTTGCAAAAGAGATCAGACAAGTAGTTAGAAAGGAATTGCAGTGAGAGCTACCAAACCAAAACAGGGTCAGGAAATCCCAAGAAGTGATAATAGTCGGAGGCTGGAAGAGTACATGGGGGAAATGTCTTCTATACTGGCCCAGTTGTTGCTGTTCCTTGACACAGAGGAGTGGCCCTGAGCAGACACTTTATATTTAGGGGGAGATGACACAGGACTAAAGGAGTTAATTTCTGAGACTTCACTCAGCAAATCTAAGTCAAAAACCTATGTCAAAATGTGTTGTGCTATGGAAGTCTTTGCAAGGCAGGAAAGATGAACTAGTACATTCTTCAATGAGAAAATGCAACCCCAAAATTCTAAGAAGACAAATTTAGTTGCTATGAGTTACAAAAAGGGATGTGCTCACATCAGATGGTTCATCCCATAGATACAGAAAGCACACTTTGGTTCTATATGTTTATCCAGCTGAAACCCCTTTATCCTCCTGCCCTGGGTGGAAAATATGTTCTTCATGTAGCATTTTAACTACTGTAGATAGTAAAGTAGGCATTTATGTAACTCATACCAAGTAAAAGACTTTTTGTTGGCTGTAGACAGAATGTGACCAGAAATGAACAAAATGTCTGTACATTTGAACCTAAACTGATGTTTCAGTGTGAAGATTGGCAAATTTCTACCAAAATGGTTGAAACATAACTTTCCATCAAAGTAAATATTAACTTGTGTACTTTTCCATTTTATTCAAGAAAATTCTGAAGTGTTTTACACATGACTTTGTAATACTTTATACACACAATTATAAGTATATGTGTGTGTGTTTAATCAAGTCTGATCTGCGTCAGATCATGATAGTGAATGCGAAGCCACAAAAAGGGAGAACAGATCCTGGATCAGATATTCCTGTCTGCAAAAGAGAATTCTCTCCCCCACCTGCCTGCCTGCTCCCAGCTCCCGTAAAAGCCTTTACCAGAGGTGATATGTTCCCCAAACTTCTAGTTTCTAGGAATCAATATTTTCCCAGTAAAAATAAATTTTAATTTAAAAAATCTCAACACTATGTGTGTACCTACACAATATATCTCTTAATTTCCACTGGTAAAACATTGACATGAAAGCCATGAAATACTGTTGCAGAAATGGTGAATATATTCATGCGTGTCAACTAACAGAAGATAAAACTTGGCTTTTAGAATGTAATCACAGAATTGAATTTGATTTGTGCTATATAATTTCACAACATATTAAAATATAGCTAACAATTAAAAACAGTGAGACTGATTATTTAGTGAAAACAGTAGTTGTGCAGGTTTCCCTTCTCTTGCTCCCTCATGAAAAAACATCACTACTGGCATCGTAGTGCTCACCAGCCCTATCTGCTTGCTCTCCATACAACTTTAATTCTTGCTGGTGTTTATTTGTCTGAACCCTATGCTGGAATCACCCTCATTGACTGTGAGATGTTTCATAGTCACATTTCTCACTGCATGTGCAATGAGGATGATTCATAATTCGTTACGACCACAGTGTGCTCCTACCCAATCTAAGTCAGTCCCTATATCTGCTTCTTATTCTCAGCAGGGCAAGATATCCAGGATACATTTCCTGTAAGCACTAATTGAGAAGGAAGGAGTCTTCCTTTCTGTACAAGTGTAAGTATAAAGCATGTTTCACCTCCCAAAACTTAAAACAAAGACTGGAAATTAGTCATCATGTAAATAGGCTCTAGCTGCGTTGTTTTTCAAGTCTTACATCACTAGAATAATTGAATCCTCTCAGTTCCCAGAAATGAGGCAATAATTAGGCTGGAAGGAGGAGAGAGATGAACAAGGAGTGAAAAAAAAAAAAGTCAAAACAAAGATTAAATAGCTGTGACTAACAATATTGAGCAAAAGGAGAAATCATGGACACATTTTCTTTCAGTACCTAATGAAACTGGCAGTAGTGGTAGAACAAAGATATCATTGTTAATTCTGCCCTCCTAAAATGTGATAACAAACTCATGAAACAACAGTTCTGGATTAGGTTAAAGTGTCGCCAGAAATCTTGAAAATGAAGCGAGGCAAGGATAACATCAGTATATTATGCCAAAACTCCAAATCATCAGATGATGAAAAAATTCCTTGCTTGACACAAAAAAAAATTATCAAAACTACAGGGAAAGGGTGAAGTGCTGTATTGTGTGATCTTTTAATGTTTACAACAAATAACTGTATCATTATTACAGATATACCATGGTGTAAACACAGCACACAGCCACATAATCAAGAGAGTATGCACAGATCTGGAGGGCATGCTGGAGAGGGAATGAATCTGAGGTCATGAGCTGCAGACACAGATATGCAAAGCATAGCCAAACTATTTATTCTACTAACTATTTCTGTGATGATAGGAAGGGTTTAAATTTACACTGATTGGATACTGTGATCTGTAACTCTGTGAAGCTGAGTTGCCTACTTCTTATAAAATTATACTGTGCAAGAGCCTCTGCCAATCCTGCTTTAAGAAAATATCATAAAATAAACAGCTAGGAAAGCCAAAAGATTCCCAAGGGCTTTATGATCTGTGAACAGTGAAGCTCAGTTCATACGGCAAAGAAGATACACCCACCCCTGATGCACAAGAACCTATCTTTCCAGGTTAATGGATGCTTAAAATTATGAGCCTAAAGTCCATTAGTTTTGTTTCTAATAGCATCTTTTAGATGAAGTGTTACCCACATTACTAGTTAAGTTTTACTTGCTGGATTGTGATCAGGGCAAGTCTTTTTTGGCAAAGGGCAGTTCCACTTTTGAAGAATAAAGAACATAGCAGTAGTGTAAAATGCTATTTGTTTAAGAAATTCTCAGCAGCTGAATGTGTCACAAAGCAGAAGCTAAAGGAGCAGAAGACTTGATTGAAGAAAATCAATAGCTTCTACTTCTCTTCCTTCCTTCTTTTTTCTTTCTAGCCGTATTTCAAAAATTCAGACTTGGAGATTAAAACATTCCATCATGGCAAAAAACAACACACAAGAAAATTCACTGGCATGTCTAGATTATAGCTGTCAAGTGTGCATAGAGTACCAGGCTGAAAAGCACACCACAGGATATGCACTGTTCAGCTTATCTACTTTTTCCTTATTTCAGTTTTGATCTTCCAGTGGCACAAATGTGACAAGGAAGCAGACAAGGCTTTTCTGGTCTCAAATCAGTCCTGAGGCCTACCATGGAAATATCTGCAATCACTCTAGCAGTGACTCACTGGGTTTTAAAGGTTAAAATCCTTCCAATAGAATAACAACAACAAACTGCATATGGCACTGGTTAAATGGTTACATTGTTCTCATCAGACTGTTCTTAACACATCAATGATCTTGCCTCAAAGAGAACATGTGGAGCACCAGCTTCAATGAACAAAGTTAGAAGCTAGAACTGGGCAGGAAATTGTTTTACCAGTCTACAAAAATTGGAACATTTCAACATTATTCCATTCAGCATCAGAACAGGACCAACATTATTAAGGGTAAGCAAGAGAAGTCCCATAAGGCCAAAGAAAGAAGAGCTGAAGTTCTTTCCTACAACTCTGAAAACATAACTGAAAAGCCCCGTTCTGCCTGGAAAATGTGTTTCTCAGTCCTAGGATGACAGATAATATACAGTGATTGGTTACCATAGTCTCTATTTTCTCTTTGCTTTTAAAAAATGTATAAAAATAAAAAAACATTCATTGTTGCCCTGAAAAACTTTATAGACAAGACTGTGAATAAAACAGGCATTTTTCTTACTTAAAAAAAAAGAGGACCTATCATAAATATTGAGGTCCCCTACAGAAATCATACCCAGCTTCATGTGTAATGGCCATGTGGGAGATGTATGTTCACAGTAGCTGTACTCACAATACCACAAAAATACAAAGGAACCCTACCCAGTTACAAGTTAGTCTATGTAATAACTCCTTCTGTTTTCAATAAAAAATATTTTCAAGTATAATTTGTTCCTCATGGTAGTCATTGTTCCTTATAGCTTTTCTTCATGGATAAATAAGGACTTAGAAAAATCAGCACCATAAAATGCTCTCTAATGTAAAAGAAACTGCTACTGAGGCAGCTGGAGTATGAAATGTTACCTAAACTCATCTGCATATTTCATATTAAAACAGCGATTAAAATTGCATTTGACTCCTATGAAATTAAGCATTCATGCCGAATTGTACAGGTCTAGTGTCTGCTTATGGGTGAAATTTTACAAAGTTTAGCCATAAAAAGGTCAGTCTCTTGGGTCAGTCTCTGAAACACTATTTCCTTTCAAATATTCAGATTATGATAAACCTGCCACCATTCATCTCAGTCATACTATTGTCAAGTAAAGTATTACCCAGCTTGATTTGAAGTACAAAACCAAATCTATTGGATAAAAAAAGAGTGGGAGGAAATGAGCATTATAAGAAATGTTTGCAACTTCCTATTTAAATAGCTAATGCTTCCACAGAAGAGGACAGAATGCTGAAACCTTGCAATAGACACAACCCATGGGTAAATGACCATTTAAGCAGTAGAAGTGGAGCAATATTAAGGGAGGAATTTTGAGAACCTTCCCTTCTATGTGCCTTGTAGAACAGCAAGTAGACCATTTTCTAGGATGAGAAATGTATGCTGAAATTTCAACAGGTTGAAAAATTATTTGAATTGTGGTCTCATGTCAGGGATAAACAGGATAGCCCTGGTCACTGGACTGATATATTGAAGATATCTTGAAGCTGGCATGTTCATGGTGTCCTCTGACTGTTTTGTGAATTTTATATTATCCCTTCCTTGTCTTTTATGGAAAAACATTCAAAATAAAAATATAACAGCAACACTGAAGCAGAAGGTGCTTTCTCTATATGTAAAAAGAGCTTTCCCTGCTCAAAAAATTGAAATCAAACTAGTTTTTGGAATCTGAGGATTACTCAGCTGTGTATATGTGACTACATCACTGAAAAAACCTCGATGTGTTCTCTTTCCCCTTCATCTGCCAGAGAGATTTGTCAATAATGACCATTCAAGCTCAGCATAAAGTTTGTTTCTGAATGAAACATCTACTTTAAACTGTTGTATGGGCCTTTTAAGTTTAGTTTCAAAGATATAACATTCAGTTCCAAGATTCATCAAATAACTGACAGTAAAAGCCTGCATAAATACATTTTAGTAGATACCAGACGCAGCCACAAAGACCCGCCATTAACCATGAGGTGTCTGTTAAACTCATTAGCTTTCAGACTTCTTTGAAATTCCCTTTGAGAAAACTTTGCCACAAAGCAAGCAGACTTTCCTTTGCAGATATATTTTAAGGCAAAGATTACCTGAGCTAAAGCTATTCCATTGTAAAACATGTTAAGCCTGGAAATTTTACTAAACCAGGTAAGAGCAAGATGACTCCAAAGTGTTTAAAATGGAATTATGTGGGGGGTGTGTGTATATGTATATATGTAAACAGTTATCAACTGCAATGGTGTATTAGAGTTTATAAATAGTAATAAAAATACAGAAGTCTGCTAATGACTAAATTTTTGAAAAATTATTTCATACTCATTTTTAATTTCTAAATTTTCAAATATTGTGAGGTTTTCAATCACAAAACTATAAAATTGACTAAAATGTAAAGTCAAGATATTCATGATCATACTTTATGCTGAATTATTAAGAATAGAAAGCAGCCAGCTTCCCCCTCAAGTTACCTCAGCTTTGTTGTGAATTGGCTGAATTTAGAATGGTTGACAAATACATTACATGCCTTCATGTAACCATTGAAAGCACACATATGTTATTTTTGTGAAAACAAACATTTTATTAGCATAGAAAGAATACAAAGTCATTCAACATCCCACCCCTCTTAAAAAAACCCCTATTGATAGTAAAGTTACACAGGTAAGTAGTCCAGCATCAGGAACTGTAAAAGTTGTCTCACATGCATTCTTACAGATTCTGTTATAACTGAAAAAAAAAAAAAAATCTGTTTACAAACAGAAACTTGTAACATCAAAGTAAAATATAAGATAAGTTGAGAACAATTTCTCTGATACACTGTTTAATTGGATCATTTGAAAGGAAAGGAAGTTAAGTTTGAGATCTGCCAAACAGAGGGTGACTATTAGTAATGAGAAATATAACAAACTGCTTATCTCCTCTGGGACAAGAGTCATTTGTTGTTGGAGGAACACAGTGGGACAAGTGTGCGGGCAGATTAGTATGGTTCTCTCACCAGGGAGATAGGCTACATCAGTATCTATTAAAAAGACAACCCCTCAACTCATTTTCCTATACCACAAAACCTAGAAGAATACTGTAGGTTTGAATGTGTATTACTAAATAGAGCATTTCCCATCCTGGTCTAAACTTTGTACTAAATTCATCACATGCAGTGAGCAACTGCATAATCAAGAGACATAAAAGTTGAGGAAGCAGAGATTATCTGAATTTGCAAGGTCAGCCTGTGGATCTCGTGGGGAAAGCTGCAGATCCTCAGATGCACAGGAAAAAGTGAAGGCAACTGTATCTAGTACAGCACCCACTTTAATTATCAGCAACAGATTTCTATTCATGTAGTTGGGAAGAAACACAACACGGATGCCTCTCACAAGTTAACTATGTGGGCATGTTCCATGCCAATCAACATCAACTTTGCTGAGGCCTTCTTCAGGCTTACAGTCTATGCACGGTCTACTTTACAGAGTCCTGTCCTGCTTCTTTTCTGAGTGCTATTAAGAAACTCTAATGCACTTACAGAAATCCAAGTTCCTGAAGACCATAACTGACTAGCAGATATTGTTAATGACATTATGGTAGCATTGCAGGCCTTTGACTTCACTTCCAAAGAGTCTAACAGACCCTTGCACAAGACATGAATATCCCCACAGTGTGATACCTACTGCTTCACAATGTACCTTCATGCCAATAGTGTTTAGATAATTATCTAATTTTATTGTGGAGTTAGCGCACTTTATATCTTCCTTCCCTGTGCTTGCTGCATGGTTTTTGGCAGGCTCATAAAAGATATGACTCAGCCACATATCAGCACAATTTTTATGAGCTAAGAATAACTGAGTAGGAAGCAAGCTTGTCTCTAAAATAAAATCTTCATTGATTACTAATTTTTGAAACATCGTGCTTGAAGTGGGGTTAGCAGGAGACAGTACAATAAGTTTCCCAATAATTAGGAAGCATATCTTCAAATCCTCAAAGAGTTCATGAGATTATCTATATATATGAATAATTAAAACAAATTTCCCTTGCTTCAGTGATGACATAAGTTTTCAACATCCTACTACCAAAATAACAGTTTCTGTTTCTTCATTAACTTAAGATCATTACAGATCTACAATGAAATGCCCGAAAGGTAACACCAAAAGCGATATTCCTCTGGACTCGGTGCTCCATAAACACAACAGAAAGCTAACTTTACCTTTGAGCTCTATTCCTTCAAGAATGGTTGTCTTGAAGTCACTGCATAACTCAGATGTACTTAGGTTTGAGTACATGAATACCCATTTAGAAAATTGGCTGGTTTCAGCATTTGAAGGCAAAAGACCATGGAGACGATTACAGTCAGGTATTTACTACTTGTTTACATTTGCAGTGAAGTACAGCAAATCCATTCTCAGGCACTCCCAAACTGTCATTACCTGGCTAACTTACTTGAGGAAACAATTTTAGGTTAGTGTCAGAGCTTTACCTTAATCAGACTGAACAAAAATTCGTGATAACATATGAAGATATCTATACTGTTCCCCAGAACAACTGGGTTTTACTCCATATTCTCTTGTGCTTTGTCCACTTCAAGGCTGATCACCTTCAGTATTAACATTACCTGCAAAAAAACCTCAATTAAATTACATGGCACTAATCAGCAGAACAATTATTTCCTAGTAATATAATTCTGATACAGATGTCCTACAGCACCAACAAGTGTTATAGAGTTGGATGAATCTCAAAATCCTGTTTGTGCAACTTGTGCTAAGCAGATCATTCTACGCTTTGTTTATAGCTGGATAAGGGATTCTTTCCAGCTCTATTCAAGCTTATTATTATTACTATTCATTTCTTATAGAGGGAAAACAAGTTCACAAAGGATCTGCCTATTCTTGGTTCACTATTACCTCTTCCAATAGCTTCTTCAGCACAAATATCTTTTGGATGCTCAGAGAAAACTTACTATTTTCTCAAGCCATATTCTCTGTTCTATGAATGTTGTATGCGATTACATGAACCACTGTCTAATACCTAAAAAGTCCTCTTTCCACAGAGGATTCCCTTCCAACTAGCATATCATAAAATCCAGTTTACATTGTGTCTCAGTTTGGCTTCAGTATAAATATAAACCTATATTTACTATTCCGTCTGTTGCCTTGTGTTTGCCATTTGCTCCAAGTCAGGATCTAACCCAACTCCAAAATGTGGCAGTGCTCCACTCTGTAGTCACGTGTTAGGAATAGTTTTCTCACGCCAAACCACCAATAGTTAGTTCTATCACAGACTAATGATTACTTAAGGGCTCAAGTGTACCACAATCATGACAAGAATAGTTATATCAGCTGAAAAACATGTATTATATGAAGATTTATACATTCCCTTTTCTGTTATACCACTGCCTACCAATGTGGCTCTAAATCTGATTCTTTTGGCTACTTCCACTACTTCCTCATCCCATAGACCTACAAGTCCGTTTCTGGGCAACAGCAGTAGTAAGACAGAAATGAGAATATATGCACTCACTTTTCACTGAACAAAGACTCTTGTTCCAGACTTGTGTTCTGGTACCTGACAAATCAATAATAAGACTACACATAGCAAATAATCAAAAATTCAATAGAAAAGTGCCTAGGGGGAAAAAAAGGTTAAAGTTATTTGCTATAGTTGCTGAATGGAAAATTTGCTCTTCCTTTTCTCCCTAGCATCATGTTGGGTTTTTTCAAGCAGAAGTAGGAAAAAGATACAGGAATAACAAACTTCATTTTAGCCAAAGACAACTCAAAATAAAGTGATTTGAAAAAACTGACAGTGTTTGTTGAAATTTGTTTCTGATCACTCCATTCATACAACATATGTAGTGAGAAACTACATAAACCACAGATTAAAACACAAAGGTATTAGAATTTTGTAATACCGTGCAAAGCATTATAATGTCCATATGCTTTGTCTGTTTGAAAATCTGGATAATACTTCCATAACTTAAAGGGATCATAGGGATAGAAACATGGAAGACTGGAGGGTGCTTTAATTCTGTCGTAACATAGTCCAGCAAGGATCTAAAAACTCTAGCTGATGAATATCACGCATTTTAATTTTATCTGTTTCAGTCTGTGATTACTTTTCCAGTTTTTAATTTCCTAACTTTCAGATTATGAATTATTTTACTCTGCTATTCTTTTAAAGCAAAGTATTTGTGTAGCAAAGAAAGCCTCGAATATGACAAGATACTATGCATCAGCAACCACTGACAGTACATAACTGCAAGATTTTTCTATCATTGTAACACAAACACCCACAGTAAAGAACTTAGCTTTGATTTTAGTGCTTGATAAATTAGAAGGAAAAAACAGAGTTCATTCACTCAAATATGATAGTGCTGCATGGGTTTTATTTAACACAGAGGAGTAATTACTAATTATTGTATCATTGCAGAAGGGATATGATTCTAGATAGACTTGAAAGAAAGCATTCCACTAAATATACTGGCATGTACATAATATTTAGTCTTACAGGTGTTTAGTGTAGGGATTACCTGAACGATGATGTGAAATACGATGGTTTAGATTTTATCAGGATCTATGGCTATGAAATCAAGGGAAGCAAATGTAAACTTTTTCTTTCTGGTTATTCTGAAACATCTGTATTATAAATTTAATCAGGGCCACAATAAAAGAATGTTAAAGCATAAATCACGCATTAAGATTTGTGTATGTAATTACAGTGTTTCACTTGAAGTTTGTGGTCTTCTCAAAATCTGATACAGAAATTTGGTAACAATCAATGGCTAGCTAGATGATTTTGGAACACCAAAGTATGATTTTTCACCATTTCCACCAACTACTGAGTAAAAAAAAAAAATAAACAAATGAAAGAAATAAAATAAGAGCCCATGAAGGTCTGATTCTTAAAGAAATGACAGCCTTGGGCCTTTAAAGTTTTGAGCACATATACATGGGTAAAAATCAACTGAAAATATAAAAATATAACTTTGTTAAAAGAATGAATAAATTCCTAATTAACAGCCTGACATCCATAACATCTTTTGAGGCTGTTCCTATTTGTTTCCTTATAGATAACTATTTGATAACATTGGCGGGCTGTGGAAAGACTGTCTTGGCAAGAAATCATTAGTTGCTGTATAATGAATATTTTACATATATTGTTCATTCTTATATTACATGACTAACTCAGGCTTGATCCCATCTTTAATTCTATTCTTCACATGTACCACCTTGCTGTGACTAACAGCTCTACATCTCTGTTAGTGTGAAATCACTAAAGGTGACTTTTAATGAAGCTTGATTCTCCTGTAGGTATCAATGTAAATCGGACAAATTATGAAGAGAATTTCAAGAAGCTCTTTGTCAACACTGATCCACCTTCTCTTCCCTTCCACCTGACCCTTCCATCTCCCTTTCTTTACACAAGCACACATACCCTGCTACCCAAGGCAGTCACTTTATCCACCAGAAAGGACTGCAATCTGTCACAAAGGATGCAGGATGTGCAATTCACCTGCTAGTGGAACAAGGCAGAGACGTGGGTCAGCAAAAAGGCAGGGATCAATGACAACCCAGACAAAGATAAATACATAACAACTCAACATAGATGAAAGTCCAGCTTCTGTTCTGGAAAATACTGTGTTTGATACTTTCTGAACTAACTTGTCTTCCAGACACTAAACAGAAGGAAAGACCTTTTGCCTGGTTTTAAACTGAAGTATAGTTTAGCTTTCCTTTCTGCCATAAATCACAGAAAAATAAGATTTTAATGGTTTTGCCAATCACTCAGCCAAGCTTATGTTATAACCACTTCATCAACATCTAATCTGTCCATCTGCTTGTCAACATAACCAACCAAATATTCAAAAGAAGGTTTTTGAAGTTCAAAGCTTTGTTTTCATTTTTTTATTTGCAAAAGTGTTGCCTTTCTTAAAATGTTTTCGCCAAGCCTTCTTTATAAATGCCATGTTTAAATTTTAGCAATTAAGTTTGATTCTATTACAGCATATGAATTTTTATTGTTGTGTAAGCATCTGAAAAAGAGTAAAATTTAATTCTTCAAATCTGAGTAAATCTCAACTGTAGAGGTTTTATGGGAGTTACTCCCAACTGAAAAAAAAAAAAAGGTATCATGTCTCCAGTTGTCAGCACAAGAGATCAACTTTGGGATAAGCCTATGTTTATCAATACAGACATGAAAGTCATCTTACATGAAAGAAAAAGCATCCTTTGTCTGAAGTGTTTCAGAATCCAAAAATGAAAAGCCTGCTACTTAGAGCTAGGTAACTACAGATTGACACATAGCTCATTTTAATATAATCCCCCAAACATTCCAATATTTTATAATAAAATATTGTTATATTTCAGTTAATGAAGCTAGTTTAATTTACAGCTCCCTATAATTAAAATTCCACCTGCCTTATAATACCCCTCCTAAATGCAGGACTTTGCTTTTTCCTGTAACTCAGCTACAACAATACTTGTCAGTACCTAATATATTCCTGAAGCCTTGCTTCCTGTTTCACCGCTGAAGTATTTGCAGATCTCCAAAACATCCATCTTTTTGACAGGACAAGATGTAGCACACATTTTGTCTGATTTGTCAGCTGACACACATGAGCCAACAGTGCTGCTTGGAATGATAAAGCCTGATGAATATCACTCATTGCAATTTCATCTGCATTTCAGTGAGGGAACTTACAGAGTGTATCTCCTTTAAAAGCTACTTTCCCATAAGCTCACTCTCCTCTACAACTGATAAAAGTTAGCCAGTCATTTCAAAAGTTACTGAGAAGATGAAGCTACCAAAGATGAAGCTACCGAAGAAAAGAATAATATCCTGCATCTTTTTTCTACCACATGTTGAACTAAGTAACTGGGCTGAAATGGACATTGCAAGCATGGGAAATGATAAAAATGTCACATCAAACTGCCATTCCTTGATGTTTTAAGGTAGGATGAAGTACACAAAGCTGGTGTATTAGAACTCTAACAACAGTACATAAGGGCATCCCCCAGTCAATATCTTTAAATGCAGGATACAGCTGTCTGTCTGAAAGCTGGTATGTCTGGGAACATTTGGCTCTGAATAACAGACTAGAATGCATATCCTGCCAGGACAGGTAAGCAGAACTAATGCAGAGGACATACTGTAACATTAAAAAGTACTTCATTTTTTCCAGCCACAAGCTGGCTTTTGAGCTTGTGCATAAAATAACCCCCTGAGACTTGGAAATGAAATAATATTGACATTTTGTGCATGGACCTGTACTTTGAATGAATTAGTGGTGTTGTTAATATGGGGAACCCTTATAGTTTAGCACGTATGAACTGAGTATTTCTGAACTCCTTTCATGATTCTTATTCCAGTAAAAGCACAGGATGCAAAGCTATTACAGGAAAGCATTTATGTTCACTCCTTGGGAGTCAGTCCAATTCTGTCACATCACTGAATGTGTCAGCAGATGTTTACATCACCCAAGGTTAATCAGAGGGAATAAGGAATTAGGGTTTATCAGCATCTTCATAGGTCAGTGGAATTGCATAGTCCATAAATAAAGGGATTAATACGTGATTTGTGAAGTGCGATAAGCATTAAAAAAGCTTTTGGTATAAAATATGGACTCTACCAAAGAATACTGTTGAATAATCTATCTACCATTTACACTCCATGCATGGAACTGAGAGGAAGAAAATGAAGTCAGAAAAGCTGGACCACATCTATTACATAACTTTTTTTTTAATGTTCCACTTGAGCAGAAAGCCTATGTTTTAGTCAAGTCCTCCAATTTTTAAAGTAATGTAGGGTAATGAATTTATTATTTCCCTCAAAGATAGTTGATGTGTCACTGCTTCTGATTTTAGCATACATCCCACAAGCCAACAGAGACCCACCCAATGAATTAATTTTTATCCTTGTATTTAAAAGCAAGGAGTTATAACACGGAAAAAGAACTTGCAAAAGACGGGGAAAATTATTCAGAACTGTACTCCTTGTACAAAGGAGTACAGTTGTATAAAGAGATAGCATGACAGGAAATAGATTGTGTACATAGTTTCACAAGCAGAATGCTGGCCAAATGTCAAGGGACTGCAGGAGAACGACCGAGAAAAAGTTATATTGAAAACTTTTTTCTAAAATCCTTGAGCCAAGGATTGAATAACTACTTGAAAGGACGTTTGATATAAAGACCAAATAATTAAGCCTTCAACAGGAAAAATTTACGGGCTGAGATTACACAGCTGATAAATGAAAGGCATCTGGGTTAGAAAAAAAAAAAAGAGGTACTGTTGAAAACAGCATAGAATTTTGAAAACTGTATAAACTGAAGGTTATAAAAAGGATTAGTGTTAGAGACAAGAAAGAGGACATAAGTTGGTGCTGGGCAAAAAGGTATATAAAACAAACATACAGGTGAAAGAATACAGTGCTTCTTGAGAAGACTGGCAAAAAATAAGGGGGGGAAAACAGAACACAACACTAGATGTTATTATCAAAGTGAAAATCACCCAGAAATAAAGAAACTTGGGTACAGTACTTATACAAAGGACAAATTCTGTGCTTGATAGACAAAATACACCTGCGGAAAAGAAGAAAATATAGCTCTGACATGGCACCCAAAGTTAACTATGGCTGTCAAAGTTAAATGACATTGCAAAATTAAATGGCATAATCTTCCCCAAACCTGGAAGTAGTTATCTAGAGAAAATTTTACCAGTGTTGAATAAAGCTGAGGTTTCTCACATTGGTTTATATAACTATGTGTTCACATGTTCTTGAATAATGTTAGGTTTCTTCACCAAAAAATGTTGGTAATAAACTTAGTATGGTGTTCACTGTCACCCCCCAAATCTTCTCCCACTTAACCACTGCCACCATTTTTAGCTTATTTCACTATGTTGATTCCATGCCATCTTTACAATTTGCCGTTCTGAATTCTGGTTCTGTCCTTCCTTGTAACTTGCCCTCATCATCCTTAAAGGTTATGTAAACAAACAGTTCCATCACCAAAAAAATATTAAGAACAGTTCTTTTCATACAACAGGTCTGAAAACCTATATTACTTAGCAAAAAAATTCAACTTAAGTAATTCAGTCAATTAAGCAAAGAGAATGGATGAGAATCAATGTGAGTCACTAAAAAAAATTATACCCAAAAAGAACAACGGTATGGAGTCATTTAGTAAACAGCAGCTTTATTTGCCAGGAGAAAAATTATTGCAGTCAGAATCTGGAAATAGCAAGACTCCGAAAACTGAGGGGACCACAGCGGTAATAGTCATAGGCCCTCTAAGTCAGCTGTTTGTAGGTTCTAGAGTAGTCACTATACAATTTTGAGTCCAAATAGAAGTCAGGAAGTGGAAAATAATTTTGGAAGAATTCCACTCCACCTTAAAAATTTAATGTAGATTGCTCACCCAACCTCCCTGCAGCCTTTGATAAGTCAGTTTCTATTCATTGAACCTTATCAACCAGCTTTAAAGATCCTTTATCAGGCATCCATAAAATAAATAGGAGTCAATTCTTAACCAGAAACAAGCATTTCTCAAATAAGTAAGTAGTTTATATTAAAACTCTACACTGCGTTTTGAATGACCCAGTAGGGTTCCTAGTGAGGATGTTTCTGATATGAACACTCTGCTGGGTACCAAGATTGCTTTTTTAATAACATTATAGACAGCCTCAGATGTTAAAGAATCTTTAAGTACACTCCCTTGTGCATTATGACCAGAATGTTATGACAATAATAGCAATCTTTCTGATGCATAGGACTCAGCTAAAAGACAATGACTAATATTTGATCTTTTAAGTTGATCTTCTAAGTTCAGGCACTTCCAAGTTCAAGAAATTTTGTGGTATAACATGAGCTGATAAATATAGACTTGAAGGCAGAACTTCAAATACATTTAGGCTCCAACGTAATACACAATGGAATTTAAATAAGCACATCAGGTATCAAGTTTTACGATAATCACTTCACCTATCATCATGGTTAAATCTACCTTTGTAGACATCGTCTGTGTGTATCAAGTCTTTTTAAGATAGACTAAAAAGAGAACTGGAGAAAAAGAGACACTTCCTACACTGTCTGCTGTTTCTTAGCACTTCTATAGTCACACAGAGTTGAGCAGAAGACAATTAGTTTCCAGTAGTTAAGTATTTAGATTATTTGTTAAAAGACCTGCAACAAAAATTAACGACGAGATCTGTAAAGATTTGTACAAATAAGCTGTCCTTTTTAGCATCTTTCAGAAAATTACTGTTTATTTATATATAACTCTTAACCATTAATATTCCCATACAGATACACGCAGACTTGTGTTACTGCATCAGAAATAAACATATGTCATACACAACATGCTAAAAGGGAAGAATATCCTCAATGTATTTGATGCTAGTCAAAACTGCACTTAAGAACTCTACTTAGAGAAGATGTTAGAAGACAAAACATCACTCATAAATATAAAGCTCCCTCAGTTTCATTCCGATGTTATTAGAAGACTCAGGGAGATCTCATCAATCTATATAAACAACTGCAGGGAGGGTGCAAAGAGGACAGAGCCAGGCTCTTTTCCATGGTGCCCAGTGACAGGACCAGAGGCAATGGGCACCAGCTGAAACACAGGAGGTTCCCTCCAAACATCAGGAAATACTTTTTTAGTATGGGGGTGACTGAGCCCTGGCCCAACTTGTCCAGTGGGGTGGTAGAGTCTCCATCCTTGGAGATCTTCAAAATCCATCTGGACATGGCTGAATTTTCTCTAAAATGATTCTAGGAAATGGAAGAATATCTATACATTAAGCCATCGGTGAAGTGGAACTCATGAAGAGTTTGAAGAGAGTACTAAGTTTACTGCATTAATCAATTACTAAGTTTACTGCATTAATCAATTTATGAACTTCTATTTCTTCAACAAATACAAAGCTGAATGCAGCAAATAGATTACCTTATTTATTACAATTACAGCTATTTAATTGGTTTCAGGTCTATCATTCAAAAAGAAAAAAAATGCTATGTTGTTGAGTACATTTTGGTTTCCTTCAGAAATTTTCTGAAAGCTCCCGGATGACAGATACTTTTTCCCTGTAGTTTTTGTCTTCCATCTGGTTATGATATATGGGATACCAACTGAATTATTTCAAAAGAGTTTGGCATTGCTATCTTTTCCATTTATGACAACTGCGGATTGAGGTGGTATGCTACCAAGTAAGGACACTTTGAATATTATGGTTTGTCTGAATTATGATTTGTCAAGCACCAAAGTTACTCTATATATGATTTATACTTCTTTCAATTATTTTGACATAAACTGACATATAGATAGTTTATAGGGCAACGAAAATACATATTTTTTCCCAAAATTAGCAAAAATGGTCAGTTTAAAATGAAAACAAGGTAGTTTATATCAAAACAGTTTATGGTGCAATAAGAAAAAGCATACATACAGATGAGTTAAGTAAAAAAGTAAAAGTAAAAATTAAAGCATACATAAAACTCCATAACACTTTCTTAGGGTGTGCATCCTAATCAGTCATTTATCTTCCTTTACCACTAATAGGAATTATGCTGGAACCTGAAAATGTATTACATAATACACTGAGAATACCACTTACTTCTTGGACACAACTATGAATGTAATACTAGAAAAGACTTTCTAGTTCTTTTAGCCCAATTCCCTTCTTTTCAAGTTATAGCACTACAGAACTCCCTTCTTACTGAGTTGCATCTTGAAAGTAGTCACTCAATTTAGGATTTAACCTAATTGTTTTACAATGAGATTACAACTTCTTTACATTTAATTTTTCCTTTAATTTTTTTGAGTTAAATGCATTAGTAGCCAGTTTACTTATTTCTTCTTGTGCTAACGCTATCATTTAGCTTAAATATCTTTCTTTCTTTTATGGTGTATGCCCCACTAAAGTTTTTTCTAATACTCACAAATATATCCCCCCTTCTTTGCCTTAGGTTTGCCAGACCAAACAAGCCAACAACTTCTCCATTCTTTTACAATCATCTCTCCATTCCATTAATTGTTTTAATAGGTATACCTATATTGCTTTTTCACATGGCATGTATTTTCTATAGGAGTTATTCAAGTTGCACGCAGCTTTTGCATAGCCTTAAACAATAGCATTACTGCCTTTCTAATTTCGATTAGAAGTATCTTATCCAGTAAAGTCCAAATCACTTTTTTATGGCTTCCTCCCACTCAATCTGTGCTGAACACACAGATTTCTTTTCTTACTTGTTGCTGGACGCTGTCCTGTGCAACCTGCTCTAGGTGACCCTACTCTGGCAGGGGGGTTGGACTAGATGATCTCCAGAGGTCCCTTCCAACCCCTGTGATTCTGACACTAAGCCTACAGCAGATGTTCTTACTGCTAGTCTCTAAGAAAACAGCTTTATCATAACCAATCTTAACCCATTTCTTTTATATCAATCCTCAAAGTCATTCAAAGTAGCTCCTTGTACTGACAGCTAGTTTAATCAGGAAGTGACTGTTTTTAAATGCCAAGGCTATTAACAAAACTACGAGACAAGAATGTTTGCAAAACTCTTCCTTCAGGTTCACCATTTATAAACTCATGCCAGACTGAGTACAAGTCAGCATCTGATGCTTAACAGTTAACTTCTGCCAGCATAGGATCTTTGTTACCATTTCATTGTTCCCCGTGATCCATCATAGTTTCACATGTGATGCTGAATGCTAGATGCATCACAAAAACTCCAGAGAAATCCAATTTTGACTCTTTTTTTTTCAGATTTTTGTCCACAGATGATCAGACATTTTAAATGAAATAAATTTGCTCACCACATATGTAGTGATTTGCACTTGGTAAAGTTGTATTGCATTTTTTTGTGTTTTCCATGTTTCCTTCATAATTGTTCTGATATTTGCATCCTATTGAGGTGAGACAAATTTTTGGTATAGTTCCTGGATTATATTATTTCCCTCCATTTCCCCATCTTCAGTGCAAGTACTGGATTTGTAATTCTCTAAAAAACCATATTTGAAGTAATCGGTTTAAATGCAGCTGCTGCCCTGCATTCAGTCAAAACATTATTCACAACATTTTTACACGTTGTATATTAATATTCTTTTTTGCATATAGCAATTATCAAACCTTCCTATGGGACTGCTTACAAGAAGGAATAGGCTAAAATTCAATTTTAATGTGATTCATATTTCTTAGAGCTCAAGGTGCTGAAGTACTGAAGGTACTTAAGTATTTAGAAAAATACACTCTACTTAAAAGGATGAAACTTTAGTTTTTCCCTGAAGTTACTGTTATCAACACCTATGTTTGTGTGTGCGTAATCTTTCGGTGAGGTCATATGTAAAGTAAGTGACCACCATTTCAAGTCTAAATCAGCTACTTCCTCTGAGTCATTTTCAAAAATATAAAGCTAAAAGAAGTTAAGGAAGGAAGATTCACATAAAAGTCAGTCTGCTGATGGATGACCTGTCTCACAATTATTAATATTCTCAGAGAAAATTCACAACCACTACATTTTTGTCCATTGAGCCAAATCTCATATATTGCAATAATAATAATAATAAGAACAACATCATCCAAGCCCACCTCTTTCCTGAAGGTACACTACATCTTGCTATGATAAATGTCAAATGAAGAAAGTTCCTGCTGATATTCAATAGCTGTTGCCACAGCAGGAAAAGAAACTGGGGGTTTTTTTTCCTTTCCAGGAGTGTCATGCCCTTTAGCTGGCACCCTTCGTAACTCTCTCACATATATAGCATATTTGCTGAGCAAACACATGAACAATATTACAATCACTAAGCCTATCAAATTGCTTCTGGTTTTTAATCGAACATTTCCCCATAGCAATTACCAAGAAACGTGACAAATTTTTCCAACAATATCCAGAAACCTTTTTTGGCTGAACAAAAAAATTATAGATGAGTCAAAATTAGTCAGAGGTAGCATTGGTTTAATCTTTGAGAACGATGAAGACAGTAAGCATAACTTACTGTAATTTACAGCAAATTAAAACTCTCAGAAGCAAGTAATCCTAAAAATCCCATAGAGATAATTTGAAATGTCTTGAAAAAAATTAATTAAAATTAATTGTTTTTCCTGTCCTATCTTAAAAAGGGAAATGTGGAGGGTCATAATTAAAACTAGATTAGAATTAAAACTAATAAGAACGTTTTCTCTAACGTTCTCCAAAAGAATGTTAAGAGAAGGTGTTACAGAGTTTGTTTTTACAAGGAATAGATGAATGATTTTGAATTAACTGCACATTCAAAATTCCCCATGCACTAATTTGTAAAACAACATTAACAATTTAATTTAAGTATGTATTAGCTACCCATCCATCTAGATACCCCCACTTTGTTCCAAAATATTTATTCTCAGTTGACTGCAGATTTCATATAAACTAACAACCTTGCCCACAAAAAAAAAAAAGAAACGTGAATTTTTACAGAGTCATGATTTAGGCTATTTTTAAATATTTTTAGCAGGACATTTGAAGCTTCAGCCATCTTTTGAACACTTCCATAAAACAGATAAGAACACTGATTCTACTGTCGATCTATAGTTTTCCAGTTAGTTTTACGACTTTCAAGATAAGAAGCCTGAAAGCAGGTCTGCTAAGGCAATACAGGTCTGCTTAGACCTGCATATCTTAGACTCTAGTTATAATGCAACTATTTAAATATTTCTGAAAAATATTTCTTCCAATTTCCGTTTTATAGAAAGTTTTCCAAAACATAAGAGATATCCAAAATAAAAGTTTGGAAATCAGACAGGTCAAAATGATATGCCATTAACTTTAGGTCAGCCTTTTCAGATTTGAATTTTTACAGAGAGCAAAGGTAAGATTCTTAGATGTGAATTACACATGTTTCAATATTAAAAAGTGTTACAAAGACATTGAAACCGGAAAACTCCTATTATTGTAATCTGTAGAAACATATTGCCCATAAAACATGTAATAACATTGTAGTATATCTGGTTTGAGACATAAGAAATAAACAGTACATTTAGTACCACCTATTTACTTTGGTAAACAGTTATTTCCTTTTCCTTAAATTTTAATACAGGCACACAATACTGTCAAATTAAAATTCAGCTTATTGTTTTGAGATGTAACTACCACATTCTATTGGAAAACTACTAATTTCACAGGTTAACACAGTCTTCCCTAGTCATCTGTCAATTAACACAGACAAAATGCTTGACTACAAAAGCAGCAAAAAAACAGAGAAAGATTGTTTTAGATTCAGACATAACAATGAGAAAGGAAATGTTTCCATAAGCACACCAGAAATTATGAAACTCAAATCTAACTTAAAAGCCAATAAAAACCAGTATATATACCCTGAGCTACCACAAAATAATGTGGGAAGCTGCCACTTGGTGGCTACAAAATTAACAAGCATGTCTGTGCTCACAGCTCTGGCACTTGACTCAAATTTGAGTAGTTCATTCAGATGCAGGCTATAAGCACTTGAGAGGCACGCGATTCAAATCTACAACAGATTACAGAATCCTCCCTCGAGAAGGGCAAATAGAGAAAGGCAAAAATGGCCAGTTGTGCATTTTTCATTTGTGACATTGGAGCTGTTTGATTCAACCCAAGTATTCTTCATGAAATGAAGTCAAAAATTCTATATTCAGAAATTTAACATTTCAGAGCAAATATGTACCTCTGATATTAATCAATTTTTACTTCTGTGACCTAGGGCATATAGATATATAAATGCAAACATAGATACATACACACACACGTGTGTGTATATATATATATCGCTTTTGACTAGAAAAAAGAGAGGGTTATTAAAAAATATACAAATTCCTCAGCTAAATTCCCTTTATTTTCTGCCAACACACTTCTTTCTTCTCTCCAGGTATGGTCTCTTCTGTATGTCTAGTTTATGCGGGGCCGGGGGCAGTGTATTACACTACTTTATGTAAAACTTCGTTGTGTATATAGGCTTAAGAATAGTAGTAAGATACCATATTTTTGGTCAGTCTTTAAACCTGGAGATCACAATTTGATATACTCTGGATTTTATCAGAACTAACATAGCTGTATTGAATTTCATTCTCATTTGAGAGTCATGATTACATAAATTACAACTTAATGTGAGTTTGTAAGGTAAACTGATTTAATTTCTTTTCTACATTGAGCTGATGTTTCTAAACCATGCTCACATCTAAGTATGGGGTTTATAGATAAAAAGGTAGCAAGGCAATATTCACAGATGGACATACACAGAGCTTATGGGTTTATTCCTTGAGCATCATTATTTGTACCTATGTTTGATGCAGTTTGTCTGTAGCTCTCATTCTGGTTAGCTAGAATCTTTAAGTGGCTATTACTGTGCTATTTGATACTACAGGAGGCAAGTACGACTCCTTAATGCTTTGCTGCCATCGTGTGGCTGATGAGAGAAATAAAATGATGGGGTAGAAAATCAGTTCTCAAAATACCGAGCCTCGACAGCCTAACTGGAAGACAGAGACAGGATCCTAAATGATGTTAATAACTTACCAATGAGCTGACTGACTGGATAGCAAGACTCAGCTATTTTTTAAAACCGCGACATTGAGTCACTGCCATTTTCTGAAAATACCCACAACAAATGTTATGGCCCCCTTCTCTCTTTGAGGTTCTCTGAGACACCAGTGTTTGTGCCTGCTCCAGGTAGTATTTATCACCCCTTCAACTAGCAAAAGCATCTGACTTGCATTTAGTACCTTTCCACATAAAGCCCTGAAGAAAAAGTTATACAGGGCCCACCGTAGTAATTACTATGGTCAAAACCAGCTGTTCTCAGAAATATCAGGTTTTAGAGTCAGTAGCATTTATCCTGATGAACCTAGGCTCAAGTAAAAATGGGTAAAGCAAAATAAACCATGGCACTGAGCCTTACACGGTGTTATTAATACCAGCCATGGTCCACTACATAATACAGTAGAAGTGAATGACCCCTACCTAATTTTCAATGCCTATAACAACTCTGGCCAGAATTTCCTCCGTGAGCATTGATGATCCCATTACTTATCTTTTTTAAAATAAAAAAGTCTAAAAATTTAAAAAGTATGCTTTAACTGAAGTTCATTTTTGTGCCAGTGCCTGGTAGCAAATAAGTCCACAGAAATGTGGAGGGAGATGCCCAAAACCTGGATAATACTTCAGATACTTTGATGTTGACAGAAGGAAAATTATCTGGAGAAGGTATGAGAAAACTAGACTTTATGAAAAGAGTTTGGCTGTTAATTGCAGTTACAATACTACTGTTATTTTCTCAAGAAAGATCTGTAGTTGGAATCCTTTTCTAAAATTGTTATGCAGTTTGTGGTATATGACATAGTGTTCTCAGTACTCATTTAGCAATCCACAAGGCCACTAAGCAAGGGCTGATCGCATTTCACCCTTCTGCATCCCTGGATGTTTATCAGAAAATGAGGAATTCCATATGCCAAACTCTGGAAAGTATTACTTGGCTCCCTGATTACTTTTGGCAGACCCAGTGGCAGGTTTATGGTTGCTAGTGGGTCTTCTCTTTGGTGAGCTTGTGTCAGAGATTACTTCGTTCTTGACCTCCATTTTGGTCTTAGGATGAAAGTATGTCACTAGATTTTGTCTGGTTTAAGTATTCATTTATTGTATGCTTTTTAATTGTATACAAAAAAGAGCTATACCATCAGATTGTAATACTTTGCAAGTACTCAGTTTCATAAAAATAACGAACTTTACAATCTTCAGTATTTCCTCTCTCCTTACCACAGATGGAAACCAAGATGGAAAAATTTAATCCAGTACAAAAACAGATTTTTATTAGGAACAAAGTAATTACTATTTGTTCACAGCTTCTTTTTAAAAAATACTCCGATGTAAACCTATTTCATATTACTTAATTATAAAGTCAACAGCTACTAACACCTATATTAAAAAATAGTATTTTCTTGAATCTCCAAACCTCTACTAGTTCTCTCAAAAAGTTTTAAAAGGTCAAAACCCTAACTGCAAAATAGAATTTTGACATGAGAAAAAAAAGTGTCACAAAGCAAAGACTATATTTTTTACTGATTTTACTCTAAAAGAACTCAGTTTTTATGGTGAGAAACAAGTTTAAAGCCCTGGGGTGCAGCAATGTAAAACTCCTGTGATAACGCTTTTCAGTCTGCATGCATGCACGTGAAGACCATGGTTGAAGTACATGGTTCCCAACATCTATTCACGAATAAGAAAATTCCAGGAAAATAGAACAGCTTTATTGAAAATAAATTATTTCTCTAAACCATATAGGAGAACCTTTTCCCTGCCCTCCAACTCTAAAATGAGGGGGGAAAATGACATCAAACAACATCAGCCAATCACAAGCGTAAGAAGCTCCAGGTCAGACCCACAGTGGGTAACTGAAATGTATAACATTAACCTTCACTAAAGAGAATACTAGCAATGAGCCTTGGTTTTAAATAAATAAGTGAATAAATAACACATTACTCTCTAAAAAATGTCCAAGCTGTTTTGCTTTCCAAAGGACTGTTACATACGAAGTCAATACACACAGTAGCCAACCCATTGTAATTCAAGAAATGTTAAAAAAGGAGATATGTAAGACATGTTCATCACTCTAATGAAGAAAAATTGGATAAATTCTTGAGAAAATAATTTGAAAAAATATCAGCTTTTTATTCTCAATTTTTTATGCTCAACCTGTAAACTGGTTAAGATTTCCTAATAACTGAGAGTGAAACAATTAGGAGTAAAAACCAACCAACCAAACAACACACCTATGTAACTTTTTTCAAATTTTTAAGATGAGGTTCTTATAAACTTGCCATTCAAAATTTCAGAGGTTTTAAACACATATCAAAATCAATGTTTTAATTCTTACAGTACTTACTATCGTTTTTACAGAAGATGTGCCTTTTTCATGCATATTTCTGCCATTAAAATAAAAAGTGACTTACTAGAATATTTGAAGAATGTTTACAGACAGTATGAATGCTGAGTGTTGTTATTCACTGATCATGTGAATAAAAATCTGGGAGGAAAAGTTATGCTTAGCTTTAATAGTGAAAATATGACGTTCTTTCCCTTGATCAGCTCAACTTTTTTTTAACACTATTGTCTTTATAAGTATGTCAAATTATATTGTTTCTTACTATATACTTCAAAACCCTTGTAAATTTCAGTGTATTCTCCTCTACCTACAATTTTCTACTGTAACTCTCTTGTAAGAGAGGGCTCTTGTAAGCAAGTGGTTTTGGAACCAGAGTGAAGCTTGTGAACGTACTGACTTGACAATTACAAATTCTTCAATTCTAGCATTTGGTACAGTATGTGCTCTCTATATGCTTTATCCCTATGTCCCTGTCCGATCATCTTTTGCACCATAACCATCGACAGCAAAGAAACATACAGAATATTGACAGTGATACCAAATGTAAATAACAAGGCAAGCCAACTTTGTTCAAGACAAAACAAACTTCTTCAGAAGTGGATAGCCTAAAGCTGACAGCAGAAAGTGAAGCTGACAGCAGAAAGTGACCAAGAGTGTCCAGTAGAATATTAAACCTGGAGACTTAACAGAGAGTGTGCAGGTAATGGCAGAGAAGGAAATGCATAGCCAATGCAGAAAGCACATGATAGACAGTCAACCTGTTGCATGGCAAGAGATAAAGGAAATAATATCGTCAGTGAAGGTCCTTACATTAGTAGGTTACAGATACAGTCATGAAAAGAATATTTTCATCATCATTGTTTTTTGAATGTAATAAAAATAAGGCCTTGTCTGAGCTAGAAGAAATGAATGATTATCATTAGAAAAAACAAAAATAAGCAGGTATTATAGAGCTGTTGGTAAAACAAGACAATAAGACAAAAATAAGACAATAAGACAAAAATAAGACAAACCAAGAGCTATCAAACAGGAGAGATTAAAGGGAGCCATCTGAACTACTCAGTGAACTCAGTGTTGACTCTCCATAATTAAGCTGCATTGAGAGAGAGAGAGAATATACTTTAAAAATACATTTCCTCTATCAGCCAAATCTCAGGAAGAATGTGGCGTAAACAGACATGCTCAGAGAATGATTGTAAGGAAAGACAGTCTTCTACATAATTGATGATTAGAAATACTTATTTAAGAATAATCAGGGTTTCGTTATGAGATCCAGCAAAAAATAAACAGGAACATGTGCTTACCCTGTAATAAAGCAAAAGCAAGGAGGCACCATACAATTTAGAAATAAACAAGTCATTTCTGTGCACAAGATTTAGACTGCTGGTATTCATATTTCTACAGGACCAGGAAATGTAATTGCACAGCTCTCACCCTTCTGTCTATAAACTAAATTCCCAAGATTAGGAAGAAAGGCACCCCATAAACATTGCTTTCTGTTCTCTCTTCTAGTATCTGCTAAAACCATTTTTTGTGAAAATTAAGATATAGTCATTTAATTTTTCACGTTGACTCATTTCCTACGCTCTTCTCTATCTGTATTGTGATTTACATAGCTAAAGTTGAGTAAGAAAATACCTATGTTCATAACTGACAAAACCATTCACTGCAATTCAGTTCTGATCATTCTTTGTTAATGGAAACTCACACTAACTATTCATTTATATAATTAGGTTTATAGTAGAATTTCTATCTACGCAAGATACTTAGTCAATCAAGAATAGTCTGATGATTAACTGGAACTGTTCCAAGAATATTTAGTTAAAGCCACAGTCATCCCATCAGGAAACAAAAAGAAATCAGTGGGATTTAATTAGAAAGATCAAGCAAGAAATTCCAATTTTTAAACTATTCATATGTAACCTGTAGGCTTTCCACTGGCTATACTATTTTGTTTAAAGTAGTAATCTAACCAGTATATATAAAGTTTTGAAAGGCCATAACCTTCTGCAGATCACTACAGCAGCAGAATAACTAACTGCTAGTCAAACAATGGGTGTATGAATTGAGTTCTAGCTCTTTACTGGATCTAAGTATGCAAATAGGAAAAAACATGTTCAAAGGAAAAGCATGGAAATCCAGTATATGTAAATTTGTATTTCTTTAAATGGTTGTGCTAGATCTGCTTCCAAAGTTGTAAGACATCTTAATTTATGACATCCATACAAAGATGAAAACCGGCAACACTTGGGTCTTTCTATACAAGCATATAGTTACATTTACACTGTAAAACCATGATATGTGAAACTTTTTCTCTTACCATCCCCATTCCATTCCTGTCAACACAACAGTTTGAATAGCCTAGGTTTAAAAAAAAAAAAAAGAAAAAAATTTAATATAAAAAAATACAGCAGTTTATGCTTGGATGAAAGACAAAGTCCTATTAAATCTTCTTACACTGTTGCAAAGATTATGTATGTTCTTTTCCTGACATTTTTTAGGCTTTACCTTGCTGGTGTCACATTCAATATTTTGTTAAAAGAAAGAGGAGGGGAAAAAAGGAAGATGGAATAATCACGTGATGAAGGAGATGTGAAAAAAAAAAAATTAATGCATAATTCAAACTCCATTTTCCATCACTTATTAGTGGCAGAGTTCATAAGGTCTAACATGAACTCAGACTTCAAAAAGTCAAATCATAGGCCAATGGAAAAGGAAATGTCTTTGACCCACAACAATGAACTTCAATTTATTTTTGGCCTCTGCTAACGTGAAGAGGAATGTCCCCAACAAGAGAAAATGTTAGTTTCAGCCCAATCAAACATTTATGTAACTCAAGAATGAATGTTATTCATTTCTAAAAGACCAGGAAGACCTGTATAATGGATTAGCTGCTTAGACTCGTCCTGTATAAAACTAAGTAAAACATTCCAAAATATCTGAAAACATAACATGAGAGGGGACAGGAAACATCACCTTCACTACTATCCGTTATTTCATATCAGGCAATGCATTAGCTTAAATGAATTTATTTGTTCTACAGTTTACTTGTTTTTTTCGCTTTCAACAGATGCTTCATGGTCCAGATATTAAAAGTGAATATAGTTTTGCAGACAAGAGGCAAAAGAAAGATATTTCCATTCAACATGCCTGGAAAGCCACCAGTATTGCTGACTTCCTTACTGGTATCAACAGATGCCAAGAAATTAAAGGAACATGGAAACTTTTCCTCTAACAAAAATTAAGCACTGTCAAACACTGAGATGTCAAGAGGAAATGTAACAAAATGATAAATTAAAAGGAACAATACCCAAGGCTAGATAAATCTTTCAGAATTTTTTCAGTGAAATCTTAATCCTTAAGCAGTTGAAATAATTAAAAACTATTTGCAAGGTCTCAGGAAAGTAAACTCCTTACTATCATTGAGTACAGGAGAAACAAGTAGGGTGGGGTAGACAGTTCCAAGCGGGGACATTAGACTTCCTATGAGAGCCATGCTATATACAAATACTTTTCCTTCTCTCAAATTGGATCATTTGACTTCGTCTATCAAGATATTTGAGACACCTTCTTTTTCTCAGAGTTACTGCATTCTCAGAGAACCTGTGCTGAGAATTACAGTAACTGGTTTGTATGTATAGTTTTGCAACAAAGCCTTATTTTTTTCACTGAGATTTCCAGAGAAGCAAATGAAAATTTGACACAAATATACAAATCCTTTTCCAGGAATGTCTCAACTACCAAACAAAACTCAAGATATTCAGGTTTTATAGTCTGAAGAATTACTTCTTCTTTAAATATCAGAATGGTGTAGAACCTCTGTAGGCTTCACAAGTAGTCCATTGTCTCACAGAGTCTGGAAAAGCTCTAGTCACCACTGGGATATCTTCTGCTCATCACTGTGTACTCCAGGACATGCACAGTAACAGCTGCTTCGTTACTGCATGTGACATCAGGTATAGTTCATGGCACTGAAATATTTTACACATTGGAATCTATCTCACATGACCACAAGTCACAATATCTGATTGGTGCTCTAGACTTCTCTGGAAAATTGCCAAACTAATCCTTTCATTTTCAACCATTGCTCCATTAAGCAGTGCTCTCTGGTAGCTAAAAGAACTGGCTGGTGTGATATTAAACCATTCAGCGCATTCGTGGCTGTTTTTAACTAATTTAAAAGTGTTTTTAACTAATTTAAAAGTATTTTTAACTGATTTAAAAGTATGTTAGTGCATTACATGATTTCCAACAAAGAAATTGGTCCATCTGTACAGATTCTCCCAATGAAATTCCATAGAAGCAGTGCTAGATCATTTTATTTAACAGCTAGTCTTTTCCTCTGAGTAGCAAAATGTGGTTTTACTTTCTTAAATACATAAGAAGAGGAGTCAAGATCATCCATGAAACAGTAAGATGCAATTGCTAGCAATGACAGAGTATAAACACCATAATGATTAATCAAGAGAGATGGTCAAATTCAACCTTCACAATTCATACATTAGGATGCATAGTGTAAGACTAAATACATACAATTACTGGAAGCCCTTGGCTGGGTTTATCAAACAATATTAACAAAAATAGTGTTCAAAAAAATTTAACTAGCAAACCTATTTGTAGTACTGTTACTTTCCCTGTGTTTCTCATGATATCTACAACACTTGAAGGTCAATATGAAAGAATGCATTTCACTTAAACATCTTAAAAATGGTGGCCCTAATCTAGGAAAGAACATGGGCTCATCAAGATGAAAAAATAAGAGACAAAGCAACAAAGATTAAAAGACTGATGAAACAAAATCAGACAGGTAAGATAGACTGAAGTCAGTACTGGAAGACTAATTGGAAGTCATTGCTATAGAGAAGAGGCTATATTATGTATTATCCCTAAAACAGGAGGGCAACTTGAAGAAAGGTCTGGGGTCATCTGCAGACAGAGGGGCACGAAAATTCTGAAGTAACAGATTGGAAAGTGTTCTCAAGGAATAAAAACTAGGAATAAAGAGGAAGCAAGGAGTCAACATTCACTTTTTTCTACAGGCCCATCCTCTGTTCCATCTCATGATGCCATTTGTACAGTTGTTTATGTTCCTTAGAGTTCAAGAGTACAAATCCTGGCTGTGTAGATTTCTTTTATCAAAAGGTCTACAAGTTCCAGAAATGCCCATCTATCCAGCCCAGAGGAGCACAGGGGCACAATGGCAGGCAGGGACCCGAATCAACAGCTCCTGAAGAAGGAATACCCTGTCTGGGCCCCTCCCAGGGCTGTCCCAGCACGGTCTCAGCCCCAGGGTCAAGCTGTGAAAACCATCACTATGAGTAATCTAGAGTAGCTCTCTGGATTACCTTTTGGTCGAAGGGTTGCTGCCCAGGGGTGGGACATATATGGGATGCAGAGAGAAAGCAGTTTGGGATTGCACAGGATTTATTACAGGATGCTTAAGGGGAGAACTAAAGGTCGGACAAGGTTGGGGGGCTTAGGTGATGTGGGGCAGGAATAAGAGTGGGCAAATAGAGGGGGAAGGTAATAAAAAAGGCTGGTCACGTGTAAATAGTGGTCTGGTCTGTATGCTTGTCTGACCAAGCCCTGTGTCTGATCAGTGCAGCCTGTCCTATCTTCTTACTAAATTCCTTTCTAACTTCCTTGGGTGAAGGGGTCTCTATTTTGTGTGTATGTGTGTGTATGGGGGGGTGAGTGCAGCCACTGGAGTTAGACCATTGGCTGGAGGGCCCATGTATCCACGGTGCCAGTGACTCAAGGAAGTGCGGGTGTGTGCGTGAGTGGGTGATCAGTAACAATGACCAAGATGGATTAGCTGGTGAATAGGTGAAGTAGCCTGGGACCAAGAGGGTGAGTGGGTCTGTAAGGGCCAGCTCTGTGTGCAAGAGTGTCTGTCTCTAAGAGCACAGGGGGTCAGCTATTGGGACTTGGAATGTACTGGACAGCTGTGTGTTTGTGTCTGTGTGTGAAGGTCTGGGAGTGGGACTTTGGCCTCACAAGCATGTATGTTCATGTGCCAGTAACAGGGGAGACTGAGATCCAGGGGCAGCTACTGGTCAGACTGAGTGTCTAAGTCTGGCTGCTAGCAGGATCTGCCTTGTACATATGTATATATTTTCACCAGTGGACCTCCACCAAGGTCAGTCAGAGTGGTGGGCAGGATGAGGTCATTGGTGCTGTGTTAATGTGGGTGCCTGTCTGCAATCTGTGTTGCCAGGCATGTATATATATATATATATATGTATATGTATATGTGCACATACGTATATATGTAGTGTATATGTGTGCTCTGTGTGTGCGCCTTCTAAGAATACATCTTCAGCCTTGCTACAGGACCTGAGCACATGGAGCACGAGCTGCCTTGCCTTTCTTATGTTGTTGGATCTGACAGGATATATTTTTCACTAACAAAAATAACTTGTAGTATGTAAAGTTAGGTGCGGGAAAAGTGTATTGGTGCTCCAGTGATACCCACCCAAAAATAAACAAACAAATAAATTCAAAGCCTACAAAAAATGGGTTTTTTGAATCATAAAGTAAAAAAATGCTAAAGTGGAAACACTGCAAGAACTTGGTCAAAGACAACAAGCCATTACTATTTTTTTTAAAAAAAGCTTATTTGAAAAGTGCTCACTTCTCTGCAAAACATTGAAAATATGGAAAGCAAAATAAAGTTGTATGATTTCAGGTCCAAATTTAAGAAATAATAAATTGCTTTGGAACACAAACAAACATCTGTCTGGCTTCCTTTTCCTGCTTGATTTCAATTAGCTAAGAATCACCATTCATATCAAAATGTTGACCAGTTTGTAGCAACTAACTCACACATAAATGTAAAGTACTAAATAGTCTGAAAAATACAAGTAAGCATAATGATAGCTTTTTAGACATATTGTTTATGGATATAGAGTCACAACTGAGTTTCAGTAGCTGGGTAACTTTTTATGTTTTCAAAACTCAATCAAACTCAGTAATGGCACCTGCAAAATAGAACAGTTGAAGTTCTTGATGTATAAAATTGAGTACAATGTAGGATTTTGGTATAGCTTGAAACTTCAGAAAAATACAAACTTATTTGTATCAATATTCACATATGGAAAATAGATTTCTTTCAAAAAAATAAATGACCTCTTAAGAAATGCAAAAGCAATAATTTTATTGGGAGAACATGATTTTCTGTCATTAAACCTCTAAATGATGTAGACACAAAAAAGACTAACAGGAAGTCAAAAACTGTGAGCCCAGTAAAGATACAATTTAATTTTACCACAGAATTGGGTGATGGTTTAAAAAAGTGGTAATAGTCTACTTAAAGGTCTACCAAAAAAACTCAGTTAAAAGGAAAGCAGCAACTCATAAAAGGCAGATTGGTTTAAGCTACCATCTGTATTGTTTGTTTATGTTATTTCAAGTTAAATACATTTAAGTTATTAAAAACAGATTTGGCAGCAGAGAGAGTTCAAGAACAGCCATAAAAATGATCCAGAGGTTGGAAACATACTACAATGAGAAGCTGCAGATTTCAACTCACTCAAAAGAGAAGGCAGAAGGGAGATTTCATTGTTGTGCATACATATTTAAAGGCAAATCATTTTAAAGAGGAGATGCCTTAACTTTGCTGAACATGACATAAAAAAACTGTTTGGCAGAGCTAGCATAATAACAGTGCAAGAAATTTCAACATTGAATAAAGAAGTGACTCTTGTCAAGGAGGCTGATGAAATATTGCAACAGCTACATGAGTAAGGTGGTGGTGAATCTGTCATCCAACAGGGATCATTTCTGGTGAAAATGATTACTTTTCTAAACTATATCATGTGACCATGCTACTAGAAGGATCGCTATTCTGAAAGCGCTGTCTCTGGTGTTAATCCCAAGTGAATGAATCAGTGGATTAAGATCGCTGCATTTTGGCATATTAAAAACTTGTGCTACATAACAAAAACTGCATGCTTTGTGGTTCTAATGTATTACCTTGGCAATATTCCATCTTTTTGAAAAATGCTTTGGTTTCTCTTCTGTATTTTTGTTTTTCTGAGCATATTAACAGGATATTAAAGGGGACTCACAGTTATTGTCTGAAACAGTGCAGAAAACCCTGTCATGCTTCAAACCAATTTTTCTTGCTCATGCAGTCAGAAGGACTGAGGTGAGAAACGAAATCTCCTACTGCTTAGAGTTACAATTACCTGTGGAAAGTAAAAATGTATGACCTGGTTAGTCTTTGTTACTTTATTTTTCAACAATTTTAGCTGAGCTTTGTAGCTATTTCTCCTGAGCACTTGCATGACAGGGCAAACCCATGCTGTCTGTATTTCTAGGAACCTGCAACTTCATGGCAATTGAGAAAAACTTCAGTCTTTTATTGTAGCACTGGCTTAAAAAAAAGGAATAATGGTGTACCTATGAAAGAAAAAAACCAGAAATTGTAATGTCTGCCTTAATTATTGAATCATAGAATCATAGAATCATTTTGATTGGAAAAGACCTTTAAGTTCATTGAGTCCCAACCCTTAATGTGACATTGTGAAGTCACTAAACCATGTCCTTAAGTGCCACATCTACATGTCTTTTAAATACCTCCAGGGATGGTGAATCCACCACTTCCCTGGGCAGCCTGTTCCAATGCTTGATAACCCTTTTGGTGAAGAAATTTTTTGTAATATACAATCTAAACATCCTCTGGCACAACTTGAAGCCATTACCTCTCATCCTATCACTCATTACTTGGGAAAAGAGATCAACACTCACTTCGCTACAACCGCAATAAGTTCTCCTCTCAGCCTCCTTTTCTCCATGCTAAATAACCCCAGTTCCCTCAGCTGCTCCTCAGAAGACTTGTACTCTAGACCCCTCACCAGCTTCTTTGCCCTTCTTTGAACTTGCTCCAGCACCTCAATGTCTTGTAGTGAGGGATCCAAAACTGAACACAGTATTTAATTGTAGGGCCTCACCATGCAGAGTACAGGGGGACGATCACTTCCCTAGTCCTGCTGGCCATACTATTTCTAATACAAGCCAGGATGCTATCGGCCTTCTTGGGCACCTGGTCACACTGCTGCCTCATTTTCAGCCAGATGTCAACAAATACCCCCAAGTCCTTTTCCACCAGTCAGCTTTCAAGTCACTCTTCCCCAAGCCTGTAATACTGCATGGGGTTTTTGTGACGCAAGTGCCTGCACTTCTTCAACGTGGCACTTAGCCTTGTTGAACCTCATGCAACTGGCCTGTCCAGTTCCCTCTGTAGAGCCTTTCTGCCCTCAAGCAGATCAACACTCCCACACTACTTAGTGTCGTCTGCAAACTTACTGAGGGCGCATTCGATCCCCTTATCCAGATTGTTGATAAAGATATTAAAAACAACTGGCCCCAATACTGAGCCCTGGTCAACATCACTTGTGATCAGCCACCAACTGGATTTATCTCCATTCACCACAACTCTTTGGGCCAGGTCATCCAACCAGTTTTTTACTCAGTGAAGAACACACACATCCAAGCCACGAGCAGACACTTTCTCCAGGAGAATGCTGTGGGAAATGGTGTCAAAGGCTTTACTGAAGTCCAGGTAAACAACATCCACAGCCTTTTCCTCATCCACTAAGTGAGTCACCTTGTCATACAAGGAGACCAGGTTAGTCAAGCAGGACATGTCTTTCATAAACCCATGCTCACTTGGCCTGATCATCTGGTTGTCCTCTATGTGCCGTGTGATGGCACTCATGATGATCTGCTCCATAACCTTCCCCAGCAACAGGGTCAGACTGACAGGGCTGTAGTTCCCTGGATCCTCATTCCAGCCGTTCTTGTGGATGGGCATCACATTTGCTAACCTCCAGTCAACTGGGACCTCTCCAGTTAGACAGGACTGCTGATAAATGATTGAAAGGGGCTTGGTGAGAACTTCTACCAGCTCCCTCAGTGGATGGATCCCATCCAGCCCCATAGACTTTTGTGGTGTAGCAGGTCACTCACCATTTTCCCTTGGATTATGGGGACTTCATTCTGCTCCCCATCCCTGCCTTCCAGCTCAGGGGGGCTGGGTATCCCAAGAATAGCTGGTCTTACTATTAAAAGCTGAGGCAAAGAAGGCATTAAGTACCTCAAGCCTTTTCATCATCTTTGTCACTACGTTTCCCCCCCACATCCAATAAGCATGGAGATTCTCCTTAGCCCTCCTTTTGTTGCTAGTGTATTTAGAGAAGCATTTTTTATTGTCTTTTATGGCAGTAGCCAGATTAAGTTCTGGTTAGGCTTTGGCCCTTATGCTTTTTCCCTGCATAACCTCACAACATCCTGGTAGTCCTCCCGAGTAGCTTGACTCTTCTTGACTCTCTAGTTTTTTTCCTGAGTTCCAGCCAAAGCTCTCTGTTCAGCCAGGCCAGTCTTCTTCCCTGATGGCTCTTCTTTCAGCACATGGGGATGGCCTGCTCCTGTGCCTTTAAGATTTCCTTCTTGAAGAATGTCCAGGCTTCCTGGACTCCTTTGGCCTTCAGGTTGGCCTCCCAAAGGACTCTGTTAGCCAGGCCCCTAGACAGTCCAAAGTCTGCCCTCCGCACGTCCAAGGTAGCAGTTCTGCTAACCCCCCTCCTTACTTCTCTGACTTCTCCTATTGAGTTTTGTCATGGCACAACAAAGTTGCCACAATGATCATTGGCACTGACATGGAATTGTTTCAGGAATACCAAGAACTGAAAGAACTGCAATGACAGAATCTTTGCCCTTCCAATGTTGAACACAGAGGCATGCATCAATACAGAAAAAAAGAGAAAGCTTTGCCCATGCTACAGCATATTACACCATGAATATTAAAACCAAAGTTGCTTGTTTTAAAGGTTTTTCTAAGGATGAATATCATGAAGAACTAAATAATAGTTCTTTTCCTGATACAAAAAGTAAAAAAAACCCCACCATTCTATGTAGGACTGTTTTTTCTTTTAAAAATTAAATCTTAGTCTCTATTTTTTATATTTGCTGGAAAGGCAACACAGCCAGGCACGCAGTCCAGGAGGTTTCTGCAGAGCATTGATGGTGATAACTTTTTGACACAAGTGGTGGAGGAGCCAACAAGGAGAGGTGTGCTGCTGGACCTTGTACTAACAAACAAAAAAGGACAGGTTGGGGATGTGAATGTTAGGGGTACTCTCGGCTGCATTGACCATGAGATGGTGGACTTCAGGATCCTGCATGGAAGAAGCAGGGCAATAAGTACGATTACAACCCTGTACTTCAGAAGAACTAACTTTGGCCACTTCAAAGACTTATTTGGAGGAATCCCATGGGTTAGGGCTCTAGAAAGTAGGGGGATCCAAGAGAGCTGGTTAATATTCAAACACCACTTCCTCCGAGCTCAAAGATCGGTGCATCCATATGAGTAAGAAACTGAGCAAAGGAGGATAGAGGCCTGCATGGATGAGCAAGGAGCCTCTAGAAAAACTTAAATGGAAGAAGGAAGTTTACAGAATGTGGAAAAAGGGACCGGCCACTTAGCAGGAACATAGGAACATTGTCAGAGTATGCAGAGATGCAACAAAGAAGGCTAAGGCCCACTTGGAATTAAATCTGGCAAGGGCAACAAGAAGAGCTTCTTCAAGTACACCAGTAGCAAAAGGAAGACTAGAGAAAATGTGGGCCCACTGCTGAATGAGGTGGGTGCCCTGATGACAGAGGATACAGAGAAGGTGGAGATACTGAATCCCTTCTTTGCTTCAGTCTTCACTGCTAAGCCCAGCCCTCAGGAATCCCACACCCTGGAGGTAAGAGAAAAAGTCTGGAGAAAGGAAGTCTTTCCCTTGATTGAGGAGGATCGGATTAGAGATCATTTAGGCAACCTCAACACCCACAAATCCATGGGTCCCAATGGAATGCACCTACAACTGCTGAAATAGCTGGCAGATGTTACTGCTAAGCCACTCTCCATAATCTTTGAAAGGTCCTGGAGAACAGGCAAGGTGCCTGAGGACTGGAGGAAATCCAATGTCACTTCAATCTTCAAAAAGGGCAAGAAGGAAGTCCCAGGAAATTACAGGCCAGTCAGCCTCACCTCCATCCCTGGAAAGGTGATGAAACAGCTCATTCTAGATGTTGTGTCTAAGCATGTGGAGGAAAGAAGGTTATTGGTACTGGTCAGGATGGATTCACCAGGAGGAACTCATGCTTGACCAATGTGATAGCCTTCTATGATGGCATGGCTGGCTGGTTAGATGAAGAAAGAGCAGTGGATGTTGTCTACGTCAGCTTTAGCAAGGTTTTTGACACTGTCTCCTATAGTATAGGAGAGCTTAGGAAGTGTGAGTTAGATGAGTGGATTGAGAACAGGCTGAATGGCAGAGCTCAGAGGGCTGTGATCAGCAGCGCAGAGTTTAGCTGGAGGTCTGTAGCTAGTGGTGTTCCCCAGGGGTCAGTACTGGGTCCAGTCTTGTTCAACAGATTCATCAATTGACCTGGAAGAGGGAACAGAGTGTACTCTCAGCAAGTTTGCTGATGACACAAAACTGGGAGGGGTGGCTGATACACCAGAAGGCTGTACCACCATTCAGCAAGACCTGGACAGATGGGAGAGTTGGGCAGAGAGAAACCTCGTGAAGTTCAACAAAGGCAAGTGTAGGGTCCTGCACCTAGGGAGGAATAACCCCATGCACCAGTACAGGTTGACCTGCTGGAAAGCAACTCTGTGGAGAAGGATCTAGGAGTCCTGGTGGACAACAGGATGACCATGAGGCAGCAATGTGCCCTTGTGGCCAAGAAGGCCAATAGTATCCTGGGGTGCATTAAAAAGAGCATGGCCAGCAGGTTGAGGGAGATTATCCCCCTCCTCTATTCTGCCCTAGTGAGGCCACGTCTGGAGTAGTGTGCCCAGTTCTGGGGTCCCCAGTTCAAGAAGGACAAGGAACTACTGGAGAGAGTCCAGCAGAGGGCTATGAAGATGACCAGGGGACTGGAGCATCTCCCTTATGAGGAAAGGTTGAGAGACCTGGGTCTGCTTAGCCTGGAGAAGAGAAGACTGAGAGGGGATCTTATCCATGCTTACAAATATCTAAAGGGCGGGTGTCAAGAGGATGAGGCCAGACTCTTTTCAGTGATGCTCAGCAACAGGACAAGGGGCAATGGGCACAAACTAGAACACAGGAAGTTCCATCTGAACATGAGGAAAAACTTCTTTACTTTGAGGGTGACAGGGCACTGGAACAGGCTGCCCAGAGAGGTTGTGGAGTCTCCTTCTTTGGAGATATTCAAAACCCACCTGGACACCATCCTGTGCAATCTGCTGTAGGTGAACCTGCTCTGGCAGGGCGGTTGGACTAGATGATCTCCAGAGGTCCCTTCTGACCCCTAACATTCTGTCATTCTGTGTTTTTTCAGTCTCCTAACATTTATTGTATCAAAAAGCCTTTCTGTCTAGCTGCTGTCTAGAGAAAACGTCTGAATGGCTTGTACTGAATGTTTGTGTCAATGTAACAAAATATTTTATTTGTTTGTTTGTTTATTTATTTATTTGTTATTTATTTATTTATTTGTTTGTTTGTTTATTTGTTTTATTTATTTGTTTGTTGGGAAATTCCTAATCCACAATAAAATTTAAAGCTGCTTTAATAACCTTTAAAAATCTTTCAGAATACATGTAAATTACTATAAATTGTGAGTATCTTGAGCAACATAAATGATAGTCAACCAGACATAAAATAAAAAAAATAAATTAAAAAACCAAAACAAAAAAACTCTCACAAACACAACTTATTCTTACCTTACTTCTACTTTCTGTGTCCCTCTCCCTCAATCTGTTTTCACAGCAACAGTTTTTTAACCGCTGTATTTTGTAAAAGCCAGAGACTTAGTCTTCAATCTCCACTGAGTTGCCACAGAGCAACAGGAATCGGTTGTGTTGAGTTGCCACATGCTGCTGCTTCTGTCTTCCTGCCTCTCTCATTGTCCTGTGGGTCACAACACAAGCCTGTATGAGACAATATCCTCTGACTGGTCCTCCTCTAGTGGCAATAGAAAAGCCCAAAATTGTGCACAGCTCTGTTGGCTACACCTGTTTGACTCTCAAGGACTCAAATTGCATGCCAGTGAGATAACAGCTAGGTGCAACTCCAGTTGCACACACCTACTGTTGGCCATTGCTTGTCAAGAAAATTATTGCAACAGGATTACTACTCATACAGTATTGGAAATTAAAGTATAAATAACACCACTTATTTAACAGATCTGATTTTCACAAAATGTTTCCCTGCTGCTGAAGTGAAGATTGTATATAGTTACGAGCCTGCACTAAAAGTGTTCCAGTTGTACAGTCTGGAATTGTGGCACAGTCAAATACAACTATAATATTCCACTTATACCTTATATTACTCTTATTAACTGAACTGCTGCATGAGCTAGAAGGAATACAGTTAGACTGTTTTCAGTCCCCAGACTGAAAGACATTTTCAGGACAATCTGCTTTTTTCAAAATAATATATAAAAAAAATAGTTTTGATGAAGAAAATTTTCATAGGACTTTTTTTAACTCTTGTTTTTTATAGTAACTTTTCATAACACACATGACTATAACTCATATGTTTATAAGAAATAACAACAAAGATTATCCCTATATCACTTTTATTTTTTCAGATAGACATATCTTCAGACAGTAAAATTAACATTTAAGATACCCTGTTCCCACTGATAAATTACATGATATAGATGATAAATATTCTGAGAATAAAAATAAATTACAATAATATTAAATAAATATTCTGTTCTCTTGTTATTCCCTTCTGTTAGTTTTCATCCTGAAAAAAAGTCACCACTTGGTATGAACTAGTTTGTTTCAAAACTGTGTAATGTTAAACTTTAGTTGTTAACCAGTACTGAATTTCATGTGTTCATCTTAAATCTAATTCTTTTTCATAATCATCTTAAAATGTGATCTGAGAAATTAAAATCAAATCCAATTTGAGGAATCTATTTATAGCCATAAAAGCTAAAATTTCTTCTTTTAGTCCTTGGTTAGTTGGATATAACTTTTTCCTAAAATAATAAAGCACAAAACTCATGAGTTTTACTCGTTAAATTGTAATAGTCTGAAAATCTGGAGAATGAACATTATTCTGAGCTGTAACAAATAGAAAAAAGTCAATTTAAACATAGAAGGTAATTCATATGCCAGTACAATCATTTTGATGCAGACTCCTCTCAAGATGTTATTACCATACCAACAAAAGTTATTACCATAACTTTTATAACTTCTGTTTGAGTTGGACTATATTTTTTTAGAAACACATCAAGTTTGGGTTTTTTTACCTAGTAATAAAAAAATCCACTACTTCCTCAGTCAAGTTATTTCAACTGTTAATTACTTTACTGAGAAAAGAGGTACACTGTTTCTGATCTCAGCTGGTCAATTTTCAGCTTCCAACCAAGGTATCATTATGCTTTCATTCACTGATACCAGAAGTTTTTGTTTAACATAGATGGTTTTAGACAAGGGCAGCTTTTAAAATTCTTTTTTTCCTTAGTCTCACATGACAGAGCTTATCTTTTTAGACCCCAAATGTTTATTGTAAATCTTCAACCCTTTTTAATTTGTCATCAGTCTTCCAGATTTTTCATTGGCCAATTAAAGCAAATACCAGAACAGCAAAATTCAATCAGGCTCACCTGTTTAGTTAAAGCTGCATCAAATAGAGTGTCAGACATTAAGAGTAAATATGAAAATAATGTTTCCAATTGCACACGTTAGGAAGATTGATTATAGAAATAGTCTCATCTCATCTTTCCAAGGGTCTTCAGGATCCTTGCCATCATCCCAAAGTTTATTCCTTCTGCACTGCACCTAGTCAAACAGCTATGATAGTCATTCTTTTAAAGTAATATGCAGTACAACCAGTTGCATTGGTAGCCCTGAAAAAGGTGAAGCAAAATTAGGGTCAATTGAGCAGAAGCTATTATTCAGAGTAGGCATGCCGTATTCAGTTTACTTTTAGTCTTAATACAATGCTCTCAGAGAAACAACAAATATAGAATAAAAAGACAGCATCAGCAACTCCAAAGAACAGAAGATCAAGAAATTTCATGTTAAACAGAGGGAAATTCCAGTTCAGCTTAAGAGAAAAAGAGAGGAAAAAGTGAAAAATAGTATGTTAATATGGCAAAACAGCAAAATATAATTTTTTTCTGAAATTATAAATAATGCATTTTATTTTGTAGTTTGACAAGATATTCCTTCATCTTTTTTATCTATTTGCTCAAACATATAGATCTGCATTCATAAAATAAACTGTGAAAGACAAAATCTATTATTTGCTAGAGTTTAAAAAGTAATATAAACATTCTTCCCCACTGAAACATTGTCCAGGGATTAAGCTAGCAGCCTGGCACACAAAGTAGCTCTGCAGGCATGAAATGCAACAGTGTGATTTGTCTAGTGTCATCTGTACTGGGACACTAGGAAATGCCCAGCTCCCCAAAATACCTTTGAGGGGCCAAGTTTGGTCTATATGAGTAATAGCAAGTGGCACACTTCAAAGTTCATATGTGAGAATCTCAGTAAAACCATTTTTACATATAGGCAACTGAGAACACACGTTGAAGAAGACAAAAGGTTGGCTGCACCCTGTTTTTCATTTGGGCTAATTAACGTGCTACAAATATACTTTTTAATTCCAGTAAACCTCATAAGCCCAGAGCAAGAATTACAAATACAACTCCATTGTTGTCCCTATTATAGTACACATGTATAAGCACGTTATTTTATGACTGGTCCCTACTACCGAGTTCTCTGTCTCAGATGACCTTAGTAAGAGTTAAGCCAAATACTCCAGAGGAGAGTGTAAGTTAGAAATATACAAGTCCAGGTCTCTGGCTCACTTAAACATGCAGGTCTTCTTCTAAAAAGGAACAGTTCCTCAAAATTAGAAAACAGAAAAAGGCTCAGTGTAAATAAGTAATGATGAGAAAGTTTTATCAGACAACTAGCAAAAAGAAAAAAGTAACTACCCTTCTTTTGCTACACAAAGACCACTGAAGATCAGATTGAGTTGTTGCCCTAACTTACCACTTGAAGAATCCCTACAGAACTGTATCTTAATAGACAAGAAATGCATTTGTGCTGCCCCAGTACTTCCAGCACAGGCCTATACTTTGTTTGCTGTCTGCTTCTTTTTGGCATGCAGATGCACTACCCAATGAAAGAAAAAAAACCACCACCAAAACTAAACAAAACACACACACGCAAAAAAACCCAAAACCCTGAAAAAAACCCACCAAAATCCTTTCCTTTAGCAGGAAAAACCTGCACTGTCATTTCTGAAAATGGAAGCGATGAAATGTGTGTCTTGTAATCTTCAGACTAAAGACTAAATCTGGACTTCTGGTGTAAAGAAATCATAGAATCATAAAATGGTGTAGGTTGGACGGGACCTTAAAGATATCACCTAGTTCCAACCCCTTGCCATGGGCAAGGACACCTCCTACTAGACTGCTCAAAACCTCATCCAACCTGGCCTTGAACATTTCCAGGGATGGGGCCTCCACAGCTTCCCTGGGCAACCTGTTCCAGTGCCTCACCACCTTCACAGTGATCAATTTCTTCCTAATATCTATTCTAGATCTACCCTCTTCCACTTTGAAGCCATTACCCCTCGTCCTATCACTACAGGCCCTTGTAAAAAGTCCCTCTCCAGATTTCTTGTAGGTCCCTTTCAGATACTGGAAGGCTGCTATAAGGTCTCCCTGGAGCCTTCTCTTCTCCAGGCTGAATATCCCCAACTCTCTCAGCCTGTCCTCATAGCAGAGGTGCTCTAGTCCCCTGATCATCTTTGTGGGTGTCCTCTGGACTCACTCCAACAGGTCTCTGTCCTTCTTATGTTGGGGGCTCCAGAGCTGGACACAGTATTCCAGACGGGGTCTCACCAGAGCGGAGTAGAGGGGCAGAATCACTTCCCTTGACCTGCTGGGCACACTTCTTTTGATGGAGCCCGGGATGCAGTTGGCCTTCTGGGTTGCAAGCGTCCATTGCCGGCTCATGTTGAGCTTCTCATCTACCAACACCCCCAAATCCCTCTCCTCAGGGCTGCTCTCAATCCATTCTTCCCCAAGCCTGTATTTGTGCATGGCATTGCCCTGACCCATGTGCAGGACCTTGCCCTTGGCCTTGTTGAACTTCATGAGGTTGGCATGGGCCCACCTCTCAAGCCTGTCCAGGTCCCTCTGGATGACATCCCTTCCCTCCAGTGTGTTGATCACTCCGCACAACTTGGTGTTGTCAGCAAACTTGCTGAGGGTGCACTCAGTCCCAACATCCATATCACCAACAGAGATGTTAAATAGTACCAGTCCCAGTACTGGCCCCTGAGGACCAGGGAAATGTTTTCCTTTCCTGTCTAGTTTTATACTCTTTAATCTTTTGACACTGTAGTTAATGCATTTTCGCAATCTACAGAGAAAATAGTTAGCATGTTAAGTATTAGTCTGATTTATAGCTTTTGTGTGGCCTGCAACATGCTTTTCTACACAATATTCAGAAACTATTTAAACTTACTTTTACTTTTTTTTAATTCCGATATATTATTTCAGATTAAAGTACTTAAAAAATGATTCAAACAGCAATAAAAGTACTTTTTCCAGTATTGCTTGCTTAGTTGGGCTTTGGCATTTGATGATGTTTCTTTTGTAGCAAGCAATTTAGGGCTAATCTGTTATCCATAGAGAAACATCTCAAAGATCCAATTTTTCTTTGATGCTTATGGCGCACAACATAAATTAAAACCTGCGGGCTTCCTGGGTATTGCTGGTTTCCATTTTTATCCTTCAGTATTTAGTTAAAATACCACATACAACCAAAAAACCTACACAAGCTTTGCTAATTTAATCTTTGTGTGTTTACGGAAGCAATTAAAAATAAAAATGAATTGCGTATGGTTTGCCTTTGGAATTTATGGTAAACTAAACTTCCTGCTGTCATTTTCTGATAGAGTAGAACTAATTTAATGCTGTTCTGCTAAGTTATTATAATGAAAAACAGACCAGAAAAAAGATCAATTTGAGAATTACATGAGTTTTACATGAAAATAAAACTCACTTTACCTTTGCAGATGTCTGTGCAAGTAAGGTCTACCTGAAATCCTGCAGATGGTGTGGAAAATTGAGTTTGTACTTTGGGTCATATAGCTGAGACTTGAACATCTGAAGCCAAACCTCATCTGCCCACCTACATTCTTTGCAGTGAAAACCATACCCTACCATCTTAATTTATACATATTAAAAACAACTTAGATATTCCTTTGCATTGACTTGACGTCTTAAGTCTTCCACAGAAATATAATGCATCATAGGGCTGCAAAATGCAGGAAGAAGTAAAACGATTAAAGAAGGAAAGAACTGAGTAAAGTCACAGTGAAGCAACAATTTATGCTTTGGTCAGAAACCCATTCTGCAGATGAGCAATTAAGATATTAAATCTTTCCTAAAGAAACAGGGGGAGTTGGTTGGTTTGTTTTATTTTGATTTAGGTTGGGGTTGGGTTTGGTTGGGTTTTGTTGTGTTTTTTTTTTTAAAGTAGAGGGGTTGTAGTTTTGAAGGTCGAGAGTGTAAACAGACTACATTTACTTGAAACATTTCTTTTTCCTACCATTCCTACCATTCATTAGTGCATTAGACAGTAAATACAGTTTGCCTAAGTCACCCCACAAATGCATTAAAAAGCTTTTCTAAAATCTTAGGGTACACACAAGTTCTGGCAGTACTGTACATAGAAAAATGTATGCATAGGATACATGTAAGCTATATATCAAGCATGATATGAAGTGCACGCATAGGATGACATAACAAAATGTAAGGATGATAGCAAAGACGTCCTGTTAAATATCACTTATTTGAATTATTATCACACATGCACAATCAAAAAAAAATACTCATATAACTTTATTTCCCTTAAATCTTTCATAGAAAGAAATGCTTAGAATATCAAAGCCCAAGCTAGTGTCACACCAATTTGCTTACACTAATTCTCAAGCTCATCTGTGTTTCACATTCAAAAATCAGAGTTGCCTGTAATGTAGTCAGTAAAGGCCAGATCTAAGAACACAGATGTAAGGATTAACATCAGTCTGTACAATTATCTATTCCATTTTTTTCAGATACATGTTTCATTCTTCCTTTTACTTCAACTAGAGAGGCATTCACCTTTCCTGGATTTAAAAGCTGGGACTGTTCAATTTGTATAATCTTTTTTTTCTCTCATGTTCTTTGGGAATAATTTCAAGATGTGAAGTGGATACCATGCTTAAAGTTCCAAATCTTTTTTTAATGCACATTGTTGTAATATTACTTTTGTATTTCTTAAAATAAATATCCACAAGTGAAATACATTACTTAATTAACGAGTTGACATCAAGAGATTCAAGAGATTGCCAAAGCTCTTACTGCACATATTGTGAGATAGCTGAGACAGTTACATAAAAACAACCGTGGGCTAACTTACACCTTCATCCTGTTACACTCTATAAGCAATATCTATTCTACTCAATTTAAGCTACCAGAATCTTGACCTCATCTAAGTGTGGCTTAAAACTGAGCAGCAGGATGTTTTATTCCTATTGTCACCCTTTTACTTGGCACTACTGTTGGTGTAGAACTTAAGTTCAACATGACAAATGTTTCTGTGGAAATCACAGGACACACCAGTGCAGACCAAAAGCAGTAGCCAGTTCCAACAGTTACCTCAAATCTAACGATGAAATATGAGATCACCTTTTATAGACATCTTGCAGGTATGACAAATACTTTTAGAGAGCATCTGGAGTGCAGCTTCAAGGAAAGACAGCCACTCCAGCCAGGGAGCTAGATTCATCGAGGTCCCAACTTAGATGTCTGTATGCGAATGCACATAGCATGGGAAACAAGCAAGAGGAGTTAGAGACATATGCACACCTGCAAGAGTACGATCTCATTGGCATTAGAAAGACATGATGGGATGGCTCCTGTGACTGGAGTGTTGAAATGGAGGGATACTGACTCTTCAGGAAGGACAGGCAGGGGAGATGAGGAGGGAGTGTTGCCCTCCACATCCATGACCAGCTGGAGTGCATGGAGCTCTGCCTGGGGACAGATGAGGAGCAGACCAAGAGCCTATGGGTCAAGATCAAAGGGAGGGCAGGGACAGGTGATGTTACAGTGGGAGTCTGCTACAGGCCCCCTGACCAGGAAGACCAAGCAGATGAGGCCCTCTATAGGCAGATAGGAGCACTCTCACACTCACAAGCCCTGGTCCTCATGGGGGACTTTAACCACCCCAATATCTTAGATCGTTTAGATCAGTCATGTAGGAAACTTTGCCCAATAACTCAATTTACTAGGAGGGGTGAATCAAGTTTTTTCCAAAATTAATCATCCTTCAAGCTTTGGCATTCTTCTAGTACAGAATGACCTGCTCATTATAAATACATTTAAAAGGCCCACAATCATGTTACAACATTTATATTACATTTTTGTATTTGTCAGAGTTTGTTCTGATGCTCTGCAAACAACAAAAAGAAAAGGGATGTTTCTTAATACCTCTCAATCATGGAAAATGAGCCCATGAAAATTCTGCAGCTCCCTGAGTAGCCTTATTCTGACCATTTTAATACTACAAAGAGCACAAAAGGAGGTGGATTTCCCAACACTTTCTTAATGTAGCCAGTCAATTCTCTCTAAGAAACAGGAGTACTTGTAAGGCAAATAATGGGTTCCTAGACTCTTGCAACTAAGATGTATTTAGAGTTTTCACTAGGGTATGTGGAATGAAAAATGACACATTCAGAAGCAGTCATCCTTAAAAAAATCCTTAAAAATAAAGCAAATGTCTATTTAAAAAAAAAATCAACTGAACCTTTTCAAAACAAATCTGTAAGTTTGGCAAACTGCCAGTAAATCTTAAAACAGCTGACTCTTAGAAGCCTGCTTCTGGAGTCCTTTGTCCTTTCTGCATCGCCATCACAGAATATTACTGTCAAGGTAGAGCTAGCTAAAGTCTGCTATTCAAGCTACGGGTAAGTAAGTAACTTTTAACAATAACCAGGACTTCCAGATTTTTTGTCGTAGAGCTGGTAGTTTGAAAAAGCCACAGAACTTGGTTATCAGCTCATCAGAAAAAGAGCTGGAGTCAAGCTGCTAAAAAGCATCATGGGAGTACAGTCTCACAACTATGGAGTTTGTCAGTCATAAAAGCAATGGGAATCCTTGACTACAAGGCAGCAACATACATTAAGACTCATGGTATGTTTCAGGCACCTGAAAAAAACATATTACTTAGTAATGGCAGAATTTCCATTCCTGGAGAGCCATATAGTAACTTAGACACTGTTTTCAGGACTAGTATTCTGAACAATGTCTTCTGAATGGCACTTTGGTTCCAGCTACTAGTCTCTGTGGGTCTCAGTTTTACGGATCATGACAGCAGCACCAGTTAGAACATTGGCAGGCATCTAAAGTGGTGAAAACAGCATACGAATTTTAAACTGAAGCTGTGGTCCACTGTTTAACTTGGAAACTACTCCTGAAGGTCTGCACTCAACAGTGGGTCTTTATGTGCTTAAATGGTGAGAAAATCAGAGATCTAAATAGGCTAATATTTCCTGTGAAGAACCACTCAGTACATTTGGATTTAATTTTTTATTTTCTGAGAAGGAATAGGTGCCATACAAATGGTCAAATTCCTGATTGTGCAAGTTTTAAGTATCTATTTAGACTATTCTGCTAGTGTATGAATTTCAGTCAGATTATAAAACACTCACAGTACATCATTTATCAAACAGACAGTCTCAAAGTTAGCAGAAGCTTTAATGTAACATTGATTCCACAAATGGTTCATGACAGTAGCAGTTTATTCAGTACTTACAGAGGCCTAAAAGAAACTTTTGAAGCCAGAATTGTGTGTTCAGTCACCCAACAGCAAATAGTAAAGGGACCCATGAGGATAAACATGAGAATGCCCCAAGACTGTAAATACTTATGTGTCCAGTTAGTTGTACTCACACAACCAAGGAACTTTGAGCTTGAAACATCAGAAGAGAATGCCTAAAGGAATGCAGAGAATAGAAGGATATTGCCATGAGCGTCCAGAGGAAAAAAACAGTCTGAAAACAATTGAAAATGGATAATGTGCGATGGATAATGTGGAATTGCAACAGTAAATGTATACACTTTATAGCCAGGAGACAAATATTTTTCTGTGACTTTTAAAATCAAGAAACTTGAGATAGCAGGAGTAGTGGCCTTTGCAGATATTCAGCCACAAATTCTCTAATGAATCATCAGACCTGCACACTGTCATGTAGAAATAAGTTCAGTACCTGCAAATACAACACTTTGAAAGCAAAAAAGTCATGGTAGGACAAGAGTTTGAACTCCACTAAAAGAGAACATTTGTAGAACAAAGTTCATCACAAAAAGCCCATGGAAATATGTTCAGTGGTTTCATTACTGTATAATATTAGTAATGTAAAATGGGTTTTACTGAAGCTCCTTTAATAATTTCTACAATTTGTGGCCATATAGCAACTTCTACCTGGCACACTGATGGATTAGCTAGCTGAGCCCTAAAGCACACCCAGTGCTATGTAAAAGCTAAAAAATATGCACATTAATTTGAGGCAAAGAAGTTCTTTCCGAAATGACACAGTGGCAGAGACAGGCATAAAGCCCAAGAAAGAAGATGGACAGGCAGTTAGATATATTGATTATCAACTCCCTGAAACTGTTTCTGCACTTGCACAGCCCCTGTACTGTGGTAGAATTAGTCCTAAATCGCTGTCATTGTACAATCAGAACTAGTCCTACAAAAATAAAATAAAAAAAACTCCAAAACCTTACTAATTCTTCAATTATGAGATAAAGGTTGATTTTTCAGAAAAAAAAGCTACTCATAAAGGCGTGTTCGCTGTCTAACTTTAGGCCCCTTAAGAGCCAAATATGCTTCTTCCTGATTCCTCTAGAAGAGTAAACTTGCCAGCATCCTCCAAATCCTTCTTCCACAACAGGCACTGAAAACCTCTTTGATTTGTGAAGTCTTTGGTGACATAGTAGCTCACCTGTTCTTCAGCAATATCATCTAAAAAAGGCTGTTCCTTCCTCCCCCTAAGAAATAACTTTATATTCAGCAATGCAGAGAGTAAGAAAAGCGGGAAGAGAGAAAAGTCTTCTTTGTCTCAAGTCACTGTCATCATAATTCATCACAATACCACCTAACTTATCCAAGTAAAGCTTTCCTCTTAAATCCCAAGACTTGAAGATTTGGAAGATGGGGAGAAAGGAGTAGGTTGTGGTGATCTGCTAAGTCTAACTGAAATTGCATTTTTGTCCCTAATTTCTCTTTCTCTCAGTCTTCCAACATACACATTATTTGAATGAGTTCAAAGCTATTAAAAGTAAAGCCTTCCTGTTCTGTTCAGAATCCTGGAAAACAGGAATGCCATCTGTAGCACAACCTCTGATTTGTTATATCTGATGTTACCTCTGCTCTTCTTTCCCAAGAATTGCTGTGACTGATCTTCCAAAAATTGCAAGTAATTTTCTTGAAAAGTATTTCGCACAAATTAGTGAGACTATAAAAGCTTTCTCATCCCTCCATCTATCCACAGGACCTGAGGCATCCATGGGCATATGTAGGAGAGACAGTTGAAGAAATTGCCTCACTCAGCCATGCAAAGAGGCAGAGAATAGTACACCTACACTTCTGTCACTCCAGTTCACAGTCACCTCCTTAAGCAGTTTAAGCTAAAGCCACGTTTTCGTACATTCTTTAAGGTGGTGCTGTGCAAACAAGGTGCCTCTACCTAGCACTCATCATATTCTTGATCCCAGTCTGCACAATCTGAAGAGACTGCATGATTGCATGATTAAATGGATCAAAATTAAAGTTTATCAGCAAAACAGGACTGCTTCTTTTGCACTGATACCCTGAATTGGTTTTGAATGCATTTTTTCTGATTTCCAATTAGTCAAATATGAATAATCTGGGCAGTTTGCTAATGTCTTGATTGACTTCTCAAACAATGGTTTCTAATTCCAAATGTATGATGGGGTTGAACTGCATGCACCCATATATAGTGGGCAAAAATACAAAATTAAGTTGTGGGGAAAAATGGAAGAAACTAAAAGTTAAATTTTAAAGTTAAAGTAACAGCTATGAACTGTGTGACATCTCACTAAAATATTTTAAAAAAATAATATTGCATCATTTTATAACATTTTTTAAAGTAAGTATATCCTGGTTCTTGAACTTCTTTTCATGTACTTCACACTGTGACATTAAAACATGTTGTGAACATACCGTACACTAATATTGTCCTTAAATGAGGCTGGATGACTTTCACAAATGGAAACAAATTGTTATCTGATTGCAAAGATGATCTCAACAGTGGATGTGTTTCCTGCTGTTAGCTCACTTGGAATGTTCTTGGCTGAGAGTCAAGGTCATTCTAATCCTGGCAAAGCTAAAAAAATAAATTAAAAAAATTCTCATTGTCTTGCTTGTTTTTATAAAGTGAGAATTCAATCTCTTTTGAATGCTGTGAATTATGCTAACTCTAATTAAGTTTAATTGAGTGCAATACTGCTTGTGTACATTATAATTAGAGGCAGCCTTGCTAGGGCACTTCATTGGGACACATGAGACCTGAGGCTCTGCTAACACTTCTTGAGGGCTAGGTTTGACTCACAGTAGTGTGGTTTAAGAGTATTTATGTACAGGACAATCTTGATTTCATTGGAGGACTTTAAATGCTTCTGAAACATAGTAAAGGATAAAAGAAATAATATTTTCCATCATTTGGTAGCATTTGAATGCTGCTCTGAATCAGTATTAATAAAAAATAACTAATCCACATATGGGAACTTATTAGCTTTGACATCACTGTTATTGAAAAAAAAGACCAAGACAGAGAACACCTATGCTAGCTCATAGACCTTTCACTCTTTTTTAATATTTATTATTTTATTTTATTTTTCCCAAACACTATATAGAAACAAGCCAAAATCATTATATATTTTATCAAAAGAGATAACCTACTGACCCTAGCCTCCTCAATCTCATACAAGTTTTGCAATTACTCTGTCAATCATTCATCAACGCTGTTTTCACTGCTAAACATGTTATCCTTAGCTTGTCCAGGAAGCCTCCTGTTCCCCTCCACTGCAATTCTTTTTGAAGATCTACTTTTGCTGGGAAAGTTGCCAACTAACCACAGCACATTTGAAGGGAAAAGCAAAACAGTTTACAGTCCCTAGCAGGAGGGCTAAAGAGGATCTTGAATAGCATATCACCTTCCCTTACTTTGTCATAATTGTGTCAACCACAGCAGGCCTGCAGAAAATAGGTGTTCCTTTATTCTCTGTAGAGAGCCAGCAGCCCATTTTCAGGTACTGAAAAGTACAACTTTGTGAATCTTCAAGCTGTACCACTGAAAGCTAAAAAAAGCCCTTGCTTTATTATTACACCAGTTCCTGTTCTATTTTGGTCACATGGCTGAGGAAATCTTGAAGGAAAATAAAGGCTACCCCTTCCCTATTTCTCTCTGAAAAGCGCCATTTAATTTGGTAGACAGGAGCTACATTTGTTTAATTTCTTTAGCATTCCTTCCATTGAAAAATAAAATTCAGGTGTTCAGGTTAATGTTGTTACAACAAACAGATCTATACGAGGTTTATGTGGTTTCTTTACATTTGCACAGAAGTTGTAAATTTAGCCCAGAGCTAGTTCTTTAGTAACTCTCCTTCAGAAATTATGTCCTGCTAGCTAGATTCAGTTTCAGTTCCTCAGGGCATTTTTTTCTTCTAAAGTTAAGAAACTACAGGGGGCTAGATGAAAAGCTGTATCTATTGACATCAGTTCACAATTCACCAGTGGAAAACCTAAGGTGTATAGTTTCAGAACTGTCTATCAGTAAAGGACTTCAAGACAATTAAAAGTTGAAGTGAAAGAAAAAAGATGTTGTTTTGATTACAAAAGGTCTATGCAATTGTCTGTTCCGGTGCATGCAACTGACTACCTTGAAATTTACTTTGAAAAATTTAAACAGCAAGTGCTTCAAATTCACGTTACTTGTTGTTGGGATAAAGACTTTCTTTCTATTTCAGCTTTGAGAATAGGAAACAGGATTTAGTTTCTTTAATAGACAAAGGCCGGTTTAACTTCCTGACAAATCTCCAGACCCTAGTGGTGTACTTACATGAGCACAGTCTTGAGAAAGCATCACAGATTGTCAGGGAGGTGTGAGTGAGCGACCATGTGGTTCTTTGCTGCCAACTGGAGCTAAACCACCACACATTCCATTCCACCTAATCTGTACCCAAGTACTTTTAATGCTTTTCTTTGTAATGAAGTAAACAATAAACTGATACCATAGACAGAGCTATAGAAATGTTGTATTTTGTACTCTGAATACCATCTTTTTATATGAGAAAGTATGAATTATGTTAAATGCTGCAAAACCCCCTGTTTCACCACTATTAATGTTTCTGGGAATTTATTTTAATTATAGCTGTTCATAGCATATATTTCATAGCAATGTTAATAGCATAATAGTATTGATACTTGATATTGATAATACATTTGAAAGAGTTTGATATTGGTTTTACTATATATTCATTGATCTTTGATAGAAAAACCTTCAGCTTACTCCATTCTTTTTAAGAAATTTTGAATGCAATGTTGGAAAATAACATAAAGGACCTGAGAGGAGGAGTCAAGTGTATGCTATACTACAGATATTTTTCTTTGAGGCATGACAGTAGTCAGTAGGTATAAAGTGGTCTACAGGCAGCAGTTTGTGACAACAAAAAAAAAAGACCCTGAGATGTGGAAAACAACTGTTCCTATTTCAGGTGATAGTAAGATTATACTATTGAACTTAAGTTGTTAATGTTGCTATTCATCAGAGCAAGAATCAAAATCAAGCACACCAAAGCAAAAATACCTTACATATCTCTTCCTGCAATTTCTTTAACCATATATGGTATTAAATCAGCAACTACTGTTTGTCAGACTAGTGTGCCACCAAGGATCCAATCCCACTCCTAGAAAGTACAACCTGGCTTTCAGACAAGAAGGAGGGACCCTGGTCACCTCAGCATTGTGCTGCTTCTACCTCAGCAGCAGTACAGAAAGGAAAGCATCAAGTTCATTTGGAAAGTAGCCTGATATAAAGTAGGCTTTGAGCTCTGACACAAATACACATTAACAAGAGGGAAGCAAAAGCTTTTGCCTCAGGTCCTCTGTAGTAATTATTCTGGCCATGCTACTATTTTAGAAGACAGGAAAGGTCTTGTCCAGGCTTGCTGGTCAGTGAATGGATTAGTAAAATGAAAGATAATAAACATTATAAAAGAGCAAAGAATGGTGTATTTTATAATGTTATTTGCTGGCTTGGCAACTTAAAATAGTAGTTCTCACCATCATGATTTAACACTGGAGCACCGAGCAAAGCACAGTCTGTATAGTCCAAACAACTCAGACATTGAGGAGAGGAAGCACTGACCTCCTCCTGCAGCCTAACATAATTCAATTCCTTGGCTGTACATAGCCCAAAGGACCTAGTACAGTTTTGGGGTTGTTCTCCTTCCTCTTTCTGGCTTTTCTTGTGTATTTTACTTCCTTTACACACTTCCCTTTTGTGTTTTTACTTCTTTTTCTCTGCCTTTCCATCTCCATGTTATTTCTATATCTGTTCTGTGGTGATAAAATTATTAATATTTAAGATTTGATTTTCCTCACCTCTTTCTTTTTTTCTGAAACAGAGTATAGGCTGGGTCTCTGCAATCACTTGGGAGATAACAGGGGAGGAGAGGGGGAGATTCTGTCCAAATGTTCTCTCACTGTGATCACAGTTAGTAAAGCTTCTGTCTGACCTTTCCTAAACTGTACTTGCGTTATTATGCACTTGGAGTCCGCAGATTCTCTGGCACTTCTTTAAACCTTTGGTTACACTCTCACCATTTTTCTGGAAGAAAAGAGACAGAATATGATAGGTTTTACCAAATGGTAACAAAGGCCAGGAAAAGAGAACCAGAACTCTCCCACATTTGTTCCAAAAGGCCAGTGAATTATGGTGAAGATTCCCGTTGATTTCCATCAGTTGCCTGAGCCTTACCTTAGAGTGGAATGCTTGCTGAGGAAAAGGTACTGAAATCACAGTGAGAAATAAAATTTTTCCCTTTTCCTACATTGCAATGTTTTTAATCTTCAAATGCTGAATTAGAAGAACTGTTGGTAATGTTGGTCCACAGAGACAGTTAGAGAAAGTAATGGTGGTCTACAGAGATAAGTGAGGCAAGGTGTCTTGGGAGGGCTAATTATTTTTTAGTTAACAACCCAATAGATTTGGGGGAAAATAGGCAAGAGGTGAAGCACACAAACCTTTCTTCAAATCCTATTAACATAGATTTAACATTGTTGCTCCTAGCTCCTTAAACTTATTTCCCAATTCTTCTCTCTTTCTGTTGCCTCCAGTATAATCTGTTTTGGTCCAAAGTAAGTCATGGCCAAAATAATACAATTTATTTGCCTGATATTAATTCATTACATATGGTTTACAGGAAATTAGGGAAACTGTGTCACTACACATGGTAGATTTACACATGCCTTATAGGATATTTACAACTGCATACACATCCATACATTTTTCAAAACCATAGTCTCAACTGGGTAGTTCATCTTAACTTGGAAAAAAGTTTAAAATTTTGTCTGCTGATCTCTTACCAGGACGAAGATTAGATACACAGATGACAAAAAATGTCACAAACGATGACTTTTTCCAACAAGACACAGACAATATTAAAAACAAACCCTAGTGATGATATTATTTATATTACAGAAAGAATAGCAAGTAACATTTACCCATATCTGAATGTTTTAATTTTGCTTTTAATAACATGGTTTAAGAAAGGTTTTCAGTACCTTTTCTCTTTGTTTCCTCAGTCTTTCTAACTCCTCAGGAACATGATGCATAGGTCTGTAGTCAGCATCAAACAGAACCCAAAAAAAAAAGAGTCTTTAAAAAGCTGAAAAATAATTTTTAATGTAGTAAATGGCAGGTGTGACTAAAGCAACATAAGTATTGCAGCAATACTCAGATCAGTGGGCTTGCTGCAAAGGTACTACCAGAAGTTCTGTTTCTCCTTTTTCCAGCAAATAAAGTGCAGATAGCTGGGCTAATTTTCTTTCATAGTCCCTTTATATCTCGTGCTCCCAGTTTATGTTCCCTGTAGAGGGAAGTACATTAAGCATGCAGCTCTTTTTCCTCCAAATTAAGACATTTAAAATAGCTCAAGTGCCTATTCTTTCCTATTTGTCTCCTTTAGCATTAGAAGAGTCTCATATGGCTAACCATAAATGCAGAGGTCTATATCATTTAAGTGAATTCAAATGAGATGAATCCCTCCTGAGGAGTATTACTGAAATAAACCCGGTTCCATTCCAGAGTAAGACAATAGCTTATATCAATTATAGCATCAGATGCTAAACCATTCCATTGTCCTTTAGTATTTATAATGTCTGGAATCTAAACAATATTCAATCTATTCAGCAGTAGTTTTGTTTCTGCTCCCACTAAAACACTGTCAGTAACATACCAGACAAGAAGACATTATCCATAATGAAAAGACCATCTTCTCACCTATTCTCTGAGCTACCCAAAATAAATAAATAAATATGAAAAGAAATGTATAAATCATAATTGAGAACAATTCATTTTCCATTTCACTGACAAACAGAAACAATAAATAGCGTTCTTCTTTCTCCTGAGAGAGAGTAAATGGGGAAATACACTATTCCTCTGAAAGGGCTTTTCAGTGAATTGTTTTCCCCATCTCGCTGACATCAGAGCAAACCAGATTACAGGAAGAACTATATCTCCTGGAAAGCATACTTTAAAGCTAGCCTTCATATGGGGTAACTTCTGAAATACAAACCAGTTCTCTGAGTACAGGAAATCTGCCTGTTTCTAACTGGCAACTACACAGTGTACCTACAACTAGAAAAGATTCTTTTCAGTTAGTAGACGTTTCTGAGTTAGATTTGCACCAGTATGGTATGCTACATTTTTCCAGTATACTAAAGTCAAAGTTCTGAAAGTAGTGCTCATATAAGTGATATGATAGCTTATCCAGATACAGGCAATCAAGAACTTGTTTTGATAAAAACAGCCAGTCACACAACTGAAAATGTACAGAGCCATGTACAGCTCTTTCGCTGAGATACAAAACAGAATTAAAAAAAAATCCATTGTGCAAAATAAGCTCTTCTTTTGAAATGACAGACAGTTTGCACATTGTGTTTAACCCATGCAAAGGTATTTTTTTCCTAATAAACTAATTTTAAGATGAGTATGGAAAGATACTTTTCATCCTTACTTACGCCCATGGGGACCTACCTTTAAATAGTGTAGCTAATTCACTGGCCTCAAGGTGCCTTGTTTTCTGTTCTGCAACAGCTGAATTCCAAAAAGGTTAAGTCACTGTTAGCTGCTCTGTTAATAAAACACACAGTTGCTATTGCTGCATTGCACATTAGACTGGACTGTTCTCGTCTTCCAATTGGAGACTATTGGTTTCCCTTAGGCTCTCATACCCTTATGTGTTGAACTCTAGAATATCAGTTCTTCACACTTTCTCACTCTTGTAAAAGCTCGGAAACACTTGTGCCACTGTACTAATGGTTACCTTCTCAGTTAAGAAAAAAAATACATTCAAGTCACAGCATGTTGTTATTTACATAGATAGAACAAACGTCAGCGGTTATTCTCCCAATTCCAACCACATCCTTCAATGTTAACATTAAAAGTAACTTTTTAGTTCCTATTATATCACTCCTGAAATATACAAGTATTGGTAGGAGCAGAAATCAGTTCCATCTAGGAAACCTGATCCATTACTCTTAATTCTTTTTTCTTAAGAGAAAAATATAAATTCCCCCTTGTATGGGTAAGTTGGGGAACATCTGTGTCTTTGGTACAATTTCCTATTTAATACGGCTTGACTCAAAACTAATTCATAAAAAGGACTTATGATGTAATGAAATTCTGTCTTGGAATTTTTGCAATTTTGGGAAAAACTTGTCCTTAGTTTCAATAATTTCTGGAAGCTATCATTTTTTATTAATTCCTTGTTTTATTGTTTTATTAACACCTTAGTTTATTATTAATTACTACAGGAGTTTTTAGGCTGTGATTGCTTTCTTTTAAAGCTGTAGAGAATTTTCTTACATCCCTTAGCAAAGCATCAAGTCATGTCACATCACTGTAAGTGCACCAGACTATTAATTTCAAATTGTGCTGTGTTCATTCTCGAATATTGTTTTATAATCAGATATCAAAAAATGAAATTAAAGAACTCCAAGAATAATTCTCAAGTCTGTAATTAGTAGTCAGATTCAGCACAAAAATTTACTATGACCTGGACAAACAGCCTTGACTCAACAACATCCTGCTTGCAGTAATAGGAAAAGTATGCAGGGGAAACCAAGTTTGTGACATCCTCTGCAGTCACACTTGGAACACGTATGCATGCTTTATCCGTCTGGTTGATTCCAAAACCTGCAAATCCATTATTTTATTTCTCATTTCCTTCTAGACAGTGACATTTCTATGCAGTGGCCAGGATCCACTGTATAGATCATCACAAAAATCTCCAATAAAAGTCACATTCTGTATAGTGCTCTGTTTAACAAGCTCCTATCTGTGTTAAAGAATATGGGATTTAAAAATGGAATTAAGGAGTAAATAGCACTCAAACATATAGGAAGCTAGGATGGAGAAAAGATCTGTTAAGAAAGGCCATTTAGATATAATATGCTTATGTCAGGTCAGTTAGAATGGAATTCTATATACTTTCTTTCATAAGGAGTAAAACTTCCTCTCTTCTAAGTTTGTAAATGAAAAACAAAAAATCATGCCATTTGTGAATCAGAACATAATTCAAAGGATCCCACAGACTTTCTAATGGAAGACAGGCCCAGACGAACTGCCTCTGCCAGCTTCTGTTCATTTAGTCCAGTGTCAGTTTGATAGATCAGAAAAGATTTACAAAACTAAACTGCACACTATACCACATTCTGAAAAAAAATCAAACAGGGTGTCATCTTGCCCAGATCTTTTAAGTGAATACCTGATTTTATGAAGCTGTCTTCATAAATTCAGTACAGTAATATTTTTGTTAATAAAGACAGATGACAACCATTTCTCTACAAGCTTCTTAGAATCTGACTTTAGAAAACACTGTCATACTTTCTCAGGAAGAAGTTTAAAAAATACCACACCTTCAAATATTAAAAAGCTGAAGATGTTAGAATTGTTCTTATAAGAATACAGGAGATTTCAAGATGGCTGCTAAGAAGTTTGAAATTTCAAAAGCCAGAATAAAAAGAACAAAAAGATCAATAAGATGGGAAAGGCTTAGAAAGGAAGACTACAGTCTTAGGGCTAGATTTGTGTCAACAGTCCTTAACAGTGAACAACACAAAGTGGACAATGGCCCTATAACAGGCATCCACATCTGCACTAGCTAGAGGGAGTGATTAATTTAACGTATGCCATTTCAAGTGTGCACCACATCAAATATTATAAGCTAACTGGTATCATGAAGAAAAACAGTAAAACCAGCACTCTACCTGCTCTTTTTCTCTTGAATGGCCAGCTACTTTTATCGAGAAGCCTTTGAGGCACAGTCCACATCATGCCTAGAAACAGTTCTTAAACAAATCACACAAGAGGGAAGGGAGGTCCATATTTTAAAACAGTTATTTAAGAGATGATATGTGTTCTACATCAAATTTCTTTCTGGAAATAAGGTCACCGTTTAGTATGTTGGAAAAGTAGGAAGATCAAAGCACATCATTTGAAGGGTAAGTGTGTGAAACCAGGTTGCTTTCTCCAAGCACTTGGTATTGGAAATCGCTTTCCAAAATGCCTGGTATGTTTTAAATGAAAAGTTACCTGTGAATCACTAAAATCCCAACTGTGTTACCAAAGCCCATGATAATATAAAAAATCGCTATAAAAACTACTTGGAAAAGAGTGATAGACACAAGTTTTGTTTATAGTTACCAGTTAAGCTTATTTAGATTCAAGTAGTAAATAGATTTTCCATAGAAAATATGAAATGCAACTTGTAGATGGAAAGTAATATCCACATTTTTCAAAGTGCAGCTTTGAGTTGTGCCTTTAATAGCACCTTGCCAAATGCCAATCGCACATCTGATGATGAGAGAAGGTAGCTGAGGGTGAAGATTTTGATCATACTGAATTCTGAAATAACTAAAGTCAATGCAGTTATACTGACATCTGGATGTACAATACATTTACTTTAAAGGCTTATAAATGCTTATTTTGATACACTATAAATTCAAATGTTGTAAACTGTTATTCTTGTATTTCATTGTAAATTCCACATATGTATAACTTGTGAAGGCTGAAGAAACAGAATTCACTGCTGCAGGATGCTCCACACTTCATGCTCTACCTTTCATAAACCTCTAAGTCTATAACCTAAATCAGCTGTTTCGTAAAACCCATCTGCATCCTAGTATAGTAAAGTACTGAAAAATTATGCTGCAGAGTGCTTTTGATGGACCAATTGCAGGTCTTTCAATATTCTTACAGCAGACACATAGTAGCTTACTGATGAACAGACTGAAAACGTGGTGGAATCTTTGTTTCACTGTTTCAGACTTCGGGGCTATAGGGTTACCTAGCTGCAACATGGCAATTGTAATGCTTTCCTTCCCGTAGGTCTTGCAAACCACATGGTATAATTTAGACACGTGCTGATACTCCTGGCTAAGGCCACCTGTTTACAAACTGAGTCAGAAGGTCAAATCTGCTTCTAATATCCTGTTGATGACATTGTGTTCAAAATGGAGTTAAATATATTTAGTGCCAGCTCTTTATAAGGAAATATTATAGCCACTTAAATAAAATTTATCTTTTCAATGTTAGTACCTTTGATTAATTTTTTCTCAAACAATTTTGTCTTCAGGAATCAAATATACTTTTAAAAATAACTCACTACACATTCTATTAAGAAAGTATTAGAAAGAACACCAAAACACAGCCCTCAAAAAGTCATATTCAACAAGAACAGTCAATTAATCCAATGAATGAAAAGACAAATAAAACATAAGAAGCATCGGTATGAATATTACAATGGAGATTCTTCTCTATTCAGAAAGTGAGCAATCAGAATATAGTAAAAGTAACACTACTCTTTTTTTAACATCCCTATCAATCATAAACTGCTAATATTTAATTCCTAGGTAAAGCAGCAAATTGAGAATTAAATTTACTACCTCACTGTACATACAGAGTTGTTCTGTTTTGGGACTGCCAACCGCTTGTGAGTTTTTAGAAAATTCTAAACCTATATTCCTCAAGAGTTCCTGAACACTAGCTCAAGTTAAAAATATATCACAGATATGATCTTTCAAATAATATCTGAATTTTTATATATAAATTGTTTGCATTGGATGTTCCCCAGTAGGTGATTTTTTATATGTATAATCTCTATAATGTCTATGGCTTTTTGTAACCAATTAGGTTCAAAAATCTTCTTTTGTGCCTTCCTAAAAAGTCTGAATTTCAAATGTATCCATTAGATCTATTAATTTCCGTGGAAAATCTTTTAGCATTTCTCTGCCCCTCTACTCTGCTCTGGTGAGACCCCACCTGGAATACTGTGTCCAGCTTTGGAGTCCTCAGTGCAGGAAAGACATGGAACTGTTGAACCCGGTCCAGAGGAGGTCCACAAAAATGGGCAGAGGGCTGGAGCACCTCAGCTATGAAGACAGGCTGACAGAGTTGGTGTTGCTCAGCCTGGAGAAGAGAAGGCTCCGGGGAGACCTTATAGCAGCCTTCCAGTACTCAAAGGGAGCCTACAGGGAAGTTGGGGAGGGACTCTTTATCAGGGCCTGTTGCATTAGGACAAGGGGTAATGGCTTTAAACTGAAAGAGGGAATATTTAGACTAGACATAAGGAAGAAATTTTTTTTTGGTAAGGTTGATGAAACCCTTGAACAGGTTGCCCAGGGAGGTGGTAGATGTGCCATCCCTGGAAACATTCATGGTCAGGTTGGAGGGGGCTCTGAGCCCTGCTAAGATGCAGGGGAGGTTGGACTAGATGACCTTTAAAGGTACCTTCCAACACAACAAATTCTATAATTTTATCTTTTTTTGTTGCTGTTGTTAAATTGGACAGGTATTTTCAAATAACTACATGTGGATTGAGAGCCCAACATTGTATACTTATGATATAAAAAGCCTCATCGAATAGAAGGGAAATTTTATTTTCCAGTTTCTTTCTGCAGCAATGAAGCTTTAAGTCATTCCCCTGTTTCATTAAGGGCCCATGGCTAGTTTGGGAACATTACCCAGAATCATTCATTGGCCTACATCTTAAATTAAGGCAGAAGGAAAAGTGAAAGGGGCAAAGGAAGGGGGAGGGGAAATAGTGGGAAAGTGGGAAAAGGGGAGAAAGAAGGGAAGGGGAAGAAAAGGGGGGGGGAGGGAGAGGGAGGAGAAAGGGGGAGGGAAACGAAAGGGAAAAGAACAAAGAAAAAGCAAAAAGAAACCAGAAAAAGAAGCTGAGGAATGCATCAGAAACTACACAGCATTCAGGACAGATTGTGCCTGAAATTTACTCATTCTGCCATAAAATGGAGACAATATAACTTGTGTATTAGATGGGGCCTTCTGAGGCTCAGTGAGTTAAAAAACTGTCAAGTATCTTTCAGAACAGAAGGTTCTGTATAGATGAAAAAAGACAGAAACTCACCTGTGTTCACACCATTCCATTTCCTGCTGTTACCTCAGGAGAGCCACTCCTCTCCCAATTTATACCTGTGCCCAGCATTACTCTGTCCCAGGTGCAGAATCTGGCATTTGTTCTTGTTCAACTTCATCCCATTAATCATTGCCCAGTGCTCCAATCTAACTAGATCCTTCTGCAAGGCCCCTGGTCCCTCGAGAAAGTCAACACCTCCCAGTTTAGTATCATTAGCAAACTTGCTAAGGATGCATTCAACTCCTGCCTCCAGATCATTGATAAAAAGATTGAACAGAACTGGCCCTAGAATTGAACCCTGATCAGTCACCAGCTATATTTGGCCCCAATCACTGCAACCCTTTGAGCCCTGCCGTTCAGCCAGTTCTATGCCCAGCACACCATCTGCCTGCCCATCATACAGTTGGACAACTTGCCCAGAAGAATGCTTGGAAGGACAGTATCAAAAGCCTTACTAAAATCCAGAAAAAGTACATCTACTTCCTTCCCTTCATCCATCAGGCAGGTGACCTTATCATAGAAAGATATCAAATTAGTTAGACACTCCTTTCCTTTTGTGAACCCATGTTGACTGTCCCTGATGATTGTTCTTCAAATGTTTTTCAATAGCACCCAGTATGATTTTCTGCAAAATTTTTCCAGGAACTGAGGTTAGACTAACAGGTCTGTAGTTTCCTGGGGCTTCCCTCAAGCCCCTCTTGTAAATTGGAGTAACATTGGCTAGCTTCCAGACAGCAGGGATCTCCCCAGACTCCCAAGACCTTTGGTAGATGACTGAGAGGGGTCCTACTGTAACACTCACCAGCTCCTTCAGGACTCTGGGATTAATCCCATCAGGCCCCATGGACTTGTGAACATTCAATTTATAAAACTGGTCCTGTACAATTTCAGTGTCCACAAATGGAAAATCACTGTTCCCACAGTTGCGTTCCTCCAACTCAGAGGACTGGGCAGCCCAAGGTCTGTCAGTGTTACTAAAGACTGAGGCAAGAAAAGCATTGAATGCCTCTGGTTTTCTCCATTTCTATTAGTCAGGTGACAATCTTCAACAAGTATCAGTCCAATATTTTCCCTAGACTCCCTCTTGCTGTTAACGTACTTTAAAAAGCCTTTCTTGTTGTCTGACACAACACTGACCAGTTTCAACTCTAATTGAGATTGGCCTTTCATGTCTTCTCCCTGCATATGTGAACCATGGCTCTGTAATCTTCCTGCAAGGTCTGACTTCACTCCCAGAGGTCGTACAATTTATTTTTCTTCCTGAACAACATGAGGAGTTACCTATTCAGCCCAATTGGTCTTCTGCCCCACTTGCCTAATTTATGACACAATAGGATTGCCTGCTCCTGTGCTTTTCAAAGGTGGAAAGGTGTGCTTTTAAAAGTTTTTATACTGCATTGTGATTCATTGTACGTGAATTATTACACACCCCAGGCCTGGTTTTCAAGGTGTTCCTGTGATGAATGGTGTGGTTGTCAGAGGTACGATCCATATCCTGTTTAGAAAGGCTGTCCTGCTTTTGAAAAGGTGTTTGGAAATTGTTAAGCCACACACTAGAAGTACCACCCAAGATGTTGCAAAAAAACTGTTTGGACATGTTTTCAAGGCTGTAAACCTTGGAAATGCCCTCAAATCAGGAGGGTTCAGGACTTGCTTATATTCAAAGAAAAAGCTTTAAAAGAAAGAGAGCTGTGTCATGCCCCTGGAGGAAATGTCCACCCTAGCACTCTAAAAGAAAAAGCAAGGTTGGGTTCCAGACAGCAGTCCAACCAGGACAAGAAGAAAAAGAACAAGCCAGGCCAAACAGTGCAAAAGAAACAGAGAAAGAAGTCCCTTTCTACCTCTAGAAAAAGGAAATATATTTTTAAAATGCTGGCTTTGGTTCATGGCTGCTCAGAAGAATGTACCAAATACAAGCTGGATTTCTTTGAAGTGTTCCCAACACAGACCAGCATTGAGAAAACCCTCTTTATTGAGGTGCCTCCACTTTCCACTGTTGTAGAGTCTGCACCTCTGGACTTTTTCATAGCCGGGAATGGTGAAGATTACATAGATATGAACAATACTCTGCAAGATTGTAAAAGCTGACAGGTCCAGCTTCAGAGCCTGTGAGGCTGTGGGCCTCATGAACTACCCACTGACCCCCGGTTTTCAGCCAGATGGATATTATGTTGGGGGATCAACTGATAAGCTGGAGCTGCTACTTCTACTGTACCTTCATTTAGTTGCTTCTCAGCTACAGCCACGATATGCTGCCCACACATTTATCCATGGGGGTGTTCTACAAAGACCCAGTCAGGCACCAGGAAGCAGTCATGCTGGATAGTATGGGTAATGAGGAGTTTAGGCAATGCTCAGCTCTGACACCCACAATAGGAGGCCCTCCACAGTGATCTCTTCTTTCAAGACAAGATTTTGTTGGACAATGTGGATGTAAAAATTAAGCTGACAAGCAGCAAAGACAGCTTTTGGTAAAGGAGCTCCTCAGCAGCAGTAGCCTGCAAGTTACCTATGCCTTGCTGTTTGTTAAGAATGTGCTGGTGATGCCTGGCATGCATTTGAGGCATGCTGAGGCATTACTTATGGCTAACCCTAAATACCCAGTGGACGGAGTGGGCATGGAAGCACTCAGTAAGAGCCAGCAGTTGTCAGCAATGAGGAAAATGTTACTCCAGCTGTGAGGGTACTATATTTCCACCAGCCCCACTTCCCACTTCCCAGAGAGATACAAGGACCTCACCAGTTGTACAGTAAAGCTCAAGGTGGTGTTTTGTGGACACAGTCTGGCTCTGGCATTGCTGGGCAGCACGATGTAGAAACCCCCATCTGCCTTCCACCTTTTCTCCCCTTCTATCCACTTGTTGCTGTTCAGCTGTTAAAATTTCTGGAGCCAGCCATGCCAAGTCACTAGCAGTTGTTTCTTCCTTTCCCTTTTGCAGTGATGATCTCAATTTTGTAGCTTCTGTCCCTATTGGGATTAACTTTTTTAAGTTCTTTAGGGTAAAATGTCCCCTCTATTGCTTTGTGATCATAGTCTATTAAGCAGAGTCTCCTTCTCACATTTTCAGTTACTATGAAAATTTCATCTTTGAATGTGTGCCTGTAACCTTTCTCAAATCCCTCTTTTGTTCTAGACACCCTGTGTGATCTCCCTTTTTAAGCAGAAGTGCAAATTCTTTAATTCTAAACGTATCCCCACATATGGTTTTCCAAACCCGTGCCCAATTTGAAGTGTTCACATCCACAAGCCCAGCTCTGATAGTTCTGCAGAAGCTATAGTTATAGCTCTTTATAAACTCCGACAAAACATCAGTGCGTGCTGTAAAATACCTCCACATCTTGGTTTTGTGGGTCCGGTTAAAATGTTTTATGACAGAAGTTTTTACTTCATTATTGGTAACAAAATGGTGAACATTACACTGCTTTTAAAGCTTGTTTAAAGGCTGGTTTAAAAATTCTGTTCCACAGTTGGTCTGTAATTTCTGAGGCTTGTGCTCCTTGCTAAAGGGCCCCTCATTTGCCTTTTGCCATGGCCCAGGCATGACTGAATAAGGTGTCTATTACTGTTAAGATTTACTTAACACAATTGTTGTGTTTGGAAAACAGCTGCATATCCATCAAGTCTGCCTGCCATTGTGTATCTACCTCTGCCACAATTGACTTGTTTCTTTTACAGTGCTTTCTTCCAGCCTTGTATAAGCTGTAAGCACCCTGACTTGCAAGCCATGTTGTCACTTGTCTTCTTGGCAGGCTTTTCCCCACCCCCTTCCTTTCCTGTATATTTGTCCCTTGCCAAGAATTGTGCCATGTTCATGTGCAAAAGGCAAATTAAATGAAATTATCAAATGTATGCTCAGCCTAAACTGCTAATTTTGTGCACCTTGAAATTTTCACAAGAACTTCAGAGGTTTGTGAATATTCTGGAAATTTTGTTCCAAGTTTCCAGATATGTATTTTGCATTGGTTAGTAAAGCCTCTAGTTACATTTCAGGCCAACTTCCTTTCTGACAGCATGCTATTGTTGTCAAGAAAACTTTGAAACTTTATTCAGAATACATTTCTAGTGTTTTGGTTAATATTTATTCCTTTCTTTTTTTTCTCTTTTGAAGCTCAGTCTATTTAATCATAAGATGATTTTTTCTTAAATCTTCCTGTCAAGAGTAAGAAGTTAATATTCAGATATATGAGATTCAGTGTTGTTGGCTGCTGATTTGCCAACTGACAAGCAGAAAATAGACAAATTTTCCTGAGGATGAAGGTCTGATGGAGGCATTCCCACAGTTTAGAACAGAAATAACATAGAATGAAAGATAACCTGCAAAATATAATAAAATTTAGGGGTGACAAACTGTTCTCAGTTTATGCTTCCTCAACATCTCCTGCTTGCTTTCTCCAGGCACTCCCAGCCACACACTTACATTCCAGCAGGAAGACTCCAGCATAACATGGGGCAAAAGGACCAGAATATATGTCTTCCCTTAACAATTCAAAAATACCTAGCCTTCAAGTGAGTATATAAAGTTTGTTCTACATGTGTTGCATAAATGTAGTATATAAGCACCAGCTGGAGTTGGGTATTGAACACAAGTCACCCCCACAGTTAAGCAAACTGTTCAGAGTCTTACTAATAAAAAATAGTAATAATAAGAAAAATCATTACATTGAGACACACAAATAAAACAAATGATGACAGAATGTTGTCTTGCTCCAAAAGTAACAATAACTAAATATTACATATAAACTAACATTCATAAAGGATAGAATCACCCTGTAACATGCACATTGTACCTTTAAGTCTTTTACAATTGTCAAAAAAGAAACTTTGTACTGCAAAAATCTTCATTAAAACAAGTTATTTTTCCTTTTGTTGCATAAAGAACAGGACAAAATGAGAGCTATTAGCCTCAACCTTCCCTTAACAATTAAAACATAGTTTTAACTTCCACAATATTTTATCCTCTCAGTAAAGACTACCTACATCTATTTTTAACTCCTAGACAACGATAACCCACAGACAGGGACAGAATCACATCTGATGTCAGTTAGCCAACGTTTTGGTTGGTTTCTTCATGAAGCCTAATTAATTAGATCATAAACAGAAGAAACAAATTGTAGGTAATAATTTGCTATGTAAATCACTATTAGACATCTTCTTCCATAAATATTACTCATTTTTTTCTCCACAGAACACAAGCCATACCTGAGCAGCCCAAAAATTCAACATCTAGGCCTTCTGCCTTATAAAATCAGCTTTCAGAGAACAGAAATCACTGTTCACATTCATTGAATTTTACTTTCTTGGTCAGATGCAGTGAGCAAATGCTTTTCTTTTCAGTGTAAGAAACTGGGGCTGGAAATGTTCTCCAGAGGAAAAAAAAAAAAAAGAAGAAAAAAAAATAGCAAGCAAAATATTACCTTATGCGGTTCTTGCAGTTCATGTATTGCCTCAAAACTAAGACAAACAAGTTTATTCATGATTTTTACAGAAGAAAACTTTGAATCCAACAGTATTTCAGATGCAGTAGCTCTCAGTAAATGCGACATTCATACACTGTTGTGAGAAAGGAGTTTATTGCATCAAAATTTTCCCTTGAATCTTTAGTAATTGGTAATAAGACCAATGCTTTAGAACATTTATTGGTACATTGCAGAAAATAAAAGCTCAGAAAATGTAGTTGTGACAGCCACCAGTAAATTATTATTTTGTACTATAAAAAAAGAGATATGGAGTAAATGTAACTATTTATAGTTCAGGTTTTTCTTAAATATTCCAAAGAACTGAGTACCAGCTCACCTCAAATTAAAGCCAAAGCATATGGTTACCTGCCAGGATAAGCATGAAACATTTTTAAGTTCACTTTCTATAACCAGCTGCTTAAAATACACTTGGACTACTACAACTCTTCCAAGAAGTTGATGGAATTTCTCACACTGACTGGCTAAGATGAATATATCAGATATAGTACTTGAAAAAAGGAGAAGACACATTTTTCTATGTGTTCCTTATTCATATTAAAGTGTACATATAGAGACACACACATACACATGTATATATTGTCACCTTTTTTTTCCCTATTCTTTCTCAATGTATGAAGGATTCATTTAATTTTCAGAAACCGATTTCAAGTCAAATCACCCCCAGTCTTAGTTTTCGAAACATTCAAGACCCAAACGAGAAAGATTATTTTTCTAACAATTCAATTCCTATTTTAATGTAATAATGAAAACACCAGTTTTCCTCAAGTGTTTTTCACTGAAAGGTTCCTTTTTTTCACATGGGCAACAGATATATGATAAATACTTCAGAATGTCTAACCTTTTATATGCTTGTGGGGTATTAAGACATTTTCAAAACATTTTCTACTTCAGTTCCTTCTCCATGTCTTCTATTGAACTTGAACATCCTTAAAAAATAACAAATATGAAAGACATGAGAAGTTGGATTGTGAATTTTAACTAAAGTAAAAATGTCTCATTTGAGCAAGATCAAGGTTAAGTTCTTTTTCACAGCAGGGAAGACAGGAGGACATCTCTAAATAATAAATGTTGCCCTGTTTTTTAAATCCTCTCATTCAAGATGTCTTTGGAAAACACTAAAAAAATGTGAAAGGTTTTATGATGATTAAAAATAAACAAAATTGTGAGCATATCTTACCTCTGTGAGGCTTTAGGCTCATACAGGATTAAATGTTCTGGAGTCTCACCAGTTTGGGGTTACAAAATTGGAAAAAAATCTTCCCAGGTTAGTTATTGTGCATAAATAATTTTATAAATACATAGGTATCACTCTCCTAAATTCTTGGTTATGACCTAGTATGACCATGTTGAGTCTTATTTGAAGACTAGGCCTGCAGCATAGTTCCAAAATAAGAAATAGATACTAAATTCTTTGCCTATTGCAGCTGGAAGTCTTAACTGAGTACATCGGACCCAGTACTCTTCAGGCAAATGAGGGCTGGCAATACCGAGGAGAGGAACTAGATCCAAGAGACAAGTTAATCCACATGGCCTCTGCTAACCATCTCTAGTCATTTGAGGGAAGGCAGTGGAAAGCTCTAAAGAGAGACCACCTATCACATATGGAAGCCAAAAAGACATTATTTGTCCTTTGAAGGGTGCACGTGGCAAAGCCAAGAACTTCGCAGATAAAAACTCTGCCAGAGGCCCAGGTCAAAACAAAAACTCAGCAACACACTCTTTCTACAGTGCCTAGGTTTATTTTACTAATTCAGCCAAAAGAATACTCCCCAAAAAGTTTACACAAGCACACTCCTCATACATTTAGATACCTAGCTTCAAAAAGAAAAGAAGAGGACAAAACAAAATATTTTTTGTTGTTGATGTTTCCAGGACTTGTTTGGTCTGACTGCTGCAGAACATATAGCTTGCCTTTCTCACCAAATGCAAGGGTAGCATATATTTAGGGTTTTAAGCCTAAACATGCCCCATTTGTATCTAATCAATTCTTCTTAGGAAGATTCTTCCAATTGCTACTTCAAAAATCCTGTTGGATTTAACTCAAAAGACATATATATCCTTACATTCTCTTGTTTTGTGAAATCTATACCTCCCTTTCCCCAGCCTTCAGTTTTAAAGCAACAGCAGTGTTCCTCATGAGCATAGGGGGCACAAAAAAAAAACCACCACATTGGATTAAAGAAGGAAATGCAGAATTCCAAGGGATATCCCCCAAATCTGTCCCCAAAACAGACACTTTTATATTAATACAATTAAATGCACATTGTCATTCTGGATGAATGTTCAGTGTAACACATAGTTGACACAAAACTTGATGAGTAAGTTTAAAAACTCTTAAGGGATGCTACACAATGTGGTAGCATTTACTTTTACTACAGAATATTTTTTAAGGATGATACTATTTTTAAATACAGTCTGTCATGGGACATTTGAGGAGTACAGGTGAACTCCTTTGGCATGCAGGAAAATAGCAATGGGCAAAGAAACATAATGCGTAAAACTTTATATGTTTGCTTTGCTATGTGGTGTTTCTTCCCCACTCCACCCCTCCAATTTTTAGTGTATATTTTATATAAAATTTTTAACTCTGTTTAAAAGATGAAGAATGCTGACAAGATTTTGTGAGTTTGGAAACATGAACCTAGAACTACAGTGCGGGCTATATGTTCATTACTGAGAGTGATGTCACATTTTTTCCTGAGTAATTTTAGGGCCTATTGCTGTACAGTATAGGTGTTGACATTAGAAGCAAGCTCCAATAGAAAGAGGCATGTGTCTGTCCTTGGAGAGTTTTTTCCCCTACAATGTGCATTTAATACGTGCATAAATTCCTATATTTATGATATTTATCTTGCAGGGTTCTGAAATCTAAAACTTCATATAATTAAAATCAAATTTGCACTGACATCAGCAGATTGCTTCAAGGCAGAATTTTAGTAGCCTCCAGAATTCAGAAGATGCAGAGACTTTTCTAAAGTATGTGAAGAATAGAAAAGTATGGCATAAATTTTTGTAACTAATATTTGATTCCAAATATTCCCAGAATTTAGTGAAAATAAATTCTGAAATGCCACAGTTCATTGATCAATCATGCATGTGAGAAACTTAAGACATTTGAACTTCCCAAACTGATTCTTTACCCTTCACAGTGAGGTTAATCATCTGGACAAATACAGCAGTTGTAAAAAAAATCCTGTATCTGGGTTCACACTCAGGTTGTATCTTCCCATGTAACACTGAACTGGGCCATATTTTAAATACTGACATGTTTAAGAGAGAGCTTAGACATTTGTGTGTGTACAGTGAGCATCAAACATTTGCCTCTATTTTCTGTATTTGTAGAAACGTTTGAAAGACTTGATTCTTAGCTGATAGAAATGTTTCTCCGAACTTTCTGTTTCAAAGAAATTACAGTATTTATAGAAAGCCAACATCTCTTAGTCTTCTCTTGTAAAGCAGGTTTTCTATTCTACCATTTATCCCTGCCTGCAATTGTTTCAATTTGATATGGTAGATTATATTCATATGAGACTTGATTAGTATGTCTTAAAATGACATCTGCCTTCCTGTTCTTACTGGAAATACCTCATGAAATACATTTGAGGACTTCTACCTTTTTCATGGTGGATAACACATGCCATATAGTCGAGCCTTTCCATGTTAGATACTATTTTCAATTGATGATCCCTCAGCTTACCATAATCATTCCCGATACATTCTAAATACATTACTTTTTATGTAAATGCCTCCCAGCTTTGTGAAAAAGTGCATTTCATCAGCATAGTCCTATTTTTGTTCAAGACTGTTAATAAAAACACAAGCCAAAACTGTTACAAATACCATCCGCTGAAGAACTCCGTGATCAATTTCACTAAGATTTTTAAAAATCTCATTATACCACAACATAGCAAAGATAATGCAGAATATAACACCAACTTTGCAGTCTGGAAAAACAGAGTATGCAACATTCATTTAATACAATTTCAGTGTCTTTAGTGAATTTACAAAATTGATGGACCAGTACAAACTGTATGTAAATATATGCACTAATAACTATATTAGTCACATGTGATATCTGAAAATGCACTTTTTACCACTGCAGGATCCATTTTCATTATAGGTCATGAAAAAAGAGGGATTAAACAAACAATTCTTGAAAAGAAATCTCATCAATTGTGTTATGTGTTAGAATAGAATCATCTAGGTTTGAAGGGACCTTTAAGATCACTGAGTCCAACCATTAACCTGACACTGCCAAAACCACCACTAAACCATGTCCCTCAGCACTACGTCTACCCATCTTTTAAACACCTCCAGAGATGGTAATTCTACCACCTCTCTGGGCAGCCTGTTCTAATGTTTGATAACCCTTTCAGTGAAGAAATTTTTCCTTATGTCCAATCTAAACTTCCCCTGGCACAACTTGAGGCCATTTCCTTTTATCTTATCGCTTGTTACTTGGGAGAAGAGACCGATCCCCACCTCGCTACAACCTCCTTGCAGGTAGTTGTAGAGAGCGATAAAGTCTCCCTTCAGCCTCCTTTTCGCCAGATTAAACAACCCCAGTTCCCTCAGCTGCTCCTCAGAAGCCTTGTTGTCTAGACCCCTCAACAGCTCCTTTGCCCTTCTCTGGACATGTCTTTCTTGTAGTGAGGGGCCCAAAACTGAACACAGTATTCAAGGTTGGGCCTCACCCGTGCCGAGTACAGGGGGACAATCATTTCCCTAGTCCTGCTGGCCATACTATTTCTGATACCATCCAGGATGCTATTGGCCTTCTTGGGCTCCTGGGCACACTGCTGGCTCACGTTCAGCTGGCCGTTGACCAACACCCGCAGGTCCTTTCCTGCCAGGCAGCTTTCCAGCCACTCTTCCCCAAGACTGTAGCGCTGCATGGGGTTCATGTTCTTAAATTTATACCAGCCAAGACAGATTCAGATGGTAAATTCTTCACTCCTTCCAGGCACAAAGCGTTTGAGAGCTGTGATCCAAATCAAGCAAGAGCAACTACAAAGAAAGAAAAGCTACTTTCGTAATACGTTAAAATCAAATAGCCAATATTCAGCCCTTCTTAGCCTTGTAAGACTATCATGCAAGCTTTCATTTAACTATAAATGTTAGTAAGTTTTACTTTCTTTATTTGTTATTTTTTACAATGTCTGCCAGTTACATAAATGATGGGAAAGGTAAACGGATTTAACTGTCTCTGTCCCAAGAGAGCTTTACTAGAACCTGATGAGATGAAGCAAAAAAATCATTTAGTTGCTAAAGACTAGCACACCGGACTTGAAAGAGTAGCATTGTTATTAAATAACTGGAAATCATGTACAATCAAGAGAATCTCATACACAGACTGTCTCCAGGCACTTAAGAGTTCTGCAGGAAGCCTCTGTGATATTCCCACAGCACTCCAGTCCCATTACAGAATTCTGAGCCTAAAAGGTTTGGGACTTTTGCCCTAGACCTTACTAAAGCATTTCTTTAAAAAAAATACTAGCACTTAATTACAGTGAGACAAACTTACTGCTGGAAATACTTCACCTCTTGCTGGAATTTCTGACATTCTGCCTCTCTCCTCTTTCACAGATGGAACTTTTTTAAAAGGCGTGGTAAGATAAATAAATAATCTTAAAAAAAAAAAAA